>JAJJWW010019288.1:0-232739 GCA_023531295.1 Papaver armeniacum | reverse complement strand
TGACAAAGCCCCCGTTCCGAGCTTTAGCGGGGACTTAATGTTGATGGTGGTTTTTTTAAACAAGGTAAAATCGTAAACCCCATGACCTAGTGTTACCCGTTAACACATTAACTAAGAGCATTTAACTCAGGTGTAAATAATTAATAGGGTATTTTTTCAAAATACCAGTCAGGTTTTCGGCCGCGTAACCCTAATTCCAAAACCAAGTCGCGCACGCGCACCATGGCAACAATGCCAAACCAAGCCGCACACGCGCACCATGGCAACAATGCTAAACTAGCCGCACAGCCGCGCACCATGGCAGCAATGCCAAATCAAGCCGCATGTCGCGCACCCTACGGCAAACAATGCCAAAACTGCCGCATAATGCGCACCATGGCAACAATGCCAAACCAAGCCGCACACTCAAGGCACCATGGCAACAATGCCAAACCAAGCCGCACACCGGCGCACCATGGCAACAATGCCAAACCAAGCGCACACCGCGTACCATGGCAACACCGCTAACCAAGCCGCATACGGCGCACCATGGCAATGCAATGCTAAAACTAAGCCGACAGCTGCGCATGGCAACAATGTTAAACCAAGCCGCATACGCGCACCATGGCAACAACGCCAAACCAAGCCGCACACCGCACCATGGAAACAATGCCAACCAACCCGCACACCGCGCACCATGGCAACAACGCCAAACCAAGCCGCACACCGCGCACCATGGCAACAATGCCAAAACCAAGCCGCACACTCCGCACTATGGCAACAACGCCTAAAAACCAAGCCGGGCTATGCCTTTGGCACACGCTAAATATAGCTACTTAGGCATGCAAGACTTGCAACTAGGTCAACATGGCCGTACGTGCCATTGGCATGCCAACACGTACCGCAAGCCATATTTCCAAGCCTCTATGCCATTGGCACACGCCAAATATACACTTAGGCTTGCAAGATTTGCACCAGGTCAACATGGCCGTACGTGCCATTGGCACATGCCAACACGTATCGCAAGCCATATTTCCAAGCCACTATGCCATTGGCATGCCAAATATAGCGCCCCTAGGCTTGCAAGATTCTGCAACTAGGTCACATGGCTACGTGCATTGGCACATGCCCACCGCATCAGCAAGTCAAAGCCATATGCCATTGGCACATGCCAAATATAGCGCCTAGGCTTCGTAAGACTCGAACAGGTCAACATGGCCGTACGTGCCATTGGCACATGCCAACACGTACCGCAAGCCATATTTCCAAGTCGCTATGCCATCGCGCACATGCCAAATATAGCGCCCTAAAGCCGCAAGACTTGCAACTAGGTCAACATGGCCGTACGTGCCATTGGCATGCCAACACGTACCGCAAGCCATATTTCCAAGTCGATATGCCATTGGCACATGCCAAATATGGGCGCCCTAGGCTTGCAAGACTTGCAACTAGGTCAACATGGCCGTACGTGCCATTGGCACATGCTAACACGTACAAGCCATATTTCCAAGCCGCTATGCCATTGGCACATGCCAAATATAGCGCCCTAGGCTTGCAAGACTTGCAACTAGGTCAACATGGCCGTACGTGCCATTAGCACATGCCAACACGTACCGCAAGCAACATTTCCAAGTCGCTATGCCATTGGCACATGCAAAATATAGCGCCCTAGGCTTGCAAGACTTGCAACTAGGTCAACATGGCCGTACGTGCCATTAGCACATGCCAACACATACCGCCCATATTTCCAAGTCGCTATGCCATTGGCACATGCCAAATATAGCGCCCTAGGCTTGCAAGACTTGCAACTAGGTCAACATGGCCATACGTGCCATTGGCACATGCCAACACGTACCGCAAGCCATATTTCCAAGTCGCTATGCCATTAGCACGCGCCAAATATAGCGCCCTAGGCTTGCAAGACTTGCAACTAGGTCAACATGGTCGTGCATGCCATTGGCACATGCCAAACACACACGCCGGTAGCCTAACTTGCAAACCGTGCAACCTAACACCAAGGCCGGATTACCTAATCTCGCCACGCATGCCATTGGCACATGCCAAACACACACGCTGGTAGCCCTAATCACTAAACCAGTGCAACCTACCACCAAGGTTCCACACACGCCATTGGCACATGCCACACACGCCACTAGCAGCTCTGGTTGCCACTGCGCTCGAGTGCAACTTCTAACAAAGGCGTCCGCGCATGCCATATGGCACATGCCATATGCGCCCCTAGCAGCACCACTTGCACTCAAGATGCAACCAGTCACTTGAGCGATCAACACAAACGCTGGGATGCTTTCTAGTGTTTTGGTTTGGCGGTCACGAAGCATGCAGCGTACACTACGTCACATTAAGAAAGCGTGAAAAGGAATAAGCGGTCAAATAAAAGAGGGAAATAATGGTGAAAACGTTTTCACCCATTAACACCATGCGGTTACCACCTCCTCCCATTATTTCACCCTTACTCTCTTCCTTCATGAGGCCAGTATCGTTCAATCTCGACTTGTATAAATAGGTCTTTGTTTCTACCCAGCATAACAAGTCTCGGTCGGGAGAAAAATACTACACTCTCACAAAGGCAACTTTGCAAGCTCTCCCAAAAGCTTTCATCTCTTGCAAGCTTCCTAAGCTTTCTGCTACGATACAAGTCGAGATACTACTCTCCCGAAATTGTCTGGTCTCAACACCTTTCTTTGCTTCCCTCCCCAAATCAACCCTTCTCCTCCACTTTGTGACCGAAGCAAGTCCGGAACGGCCCGTTTCTTGGTTTAGCGGACTTGTCACAGATGATCTCCCTGAATCACAAAGTGCTCACGTGCAACACATTTGTTTAGGGTTTGAACCCGGTTTCTCACTCACCTACCGCAATTACCGAAATCGCGAAACGAGTTTTACCCATAAACAAGAAGGTGTGCGAGAGTGCACAGCCATTACTACTGGAGGGGGAGCTACAAAGACAAGGATTGTGCAACACAAACAGCACCGTGCAATGGCTTTGAGCCAAGGCCAAATCGGCTCAGCTAGCCGAGTCGCCCGACTCACACCTTGACTCCTGGGCCCGACTCGGGATGAACTGGTATACTTAGTGATTTGACCGATTTGACCCGAGTTGGATCGTTGACCGGTGACCGGGTGGACTTTGCCGTCACCTGAGCTATTTTCCGGCCACCTCTCCGGCCGATTTCCGACCACAATACCAGTTTTCCGGCGACGTATTTTTGGACCTATTTTCTACATGGGTTTCTCTATGGGCTTGGTGGATTTTTATCTAATGGACTTTGAGACTCTGACTAATTTTGGAAGAAAGGAAAAAGCTATAAAAGAAGAATTCTACAACTTTTGACACATCTTATTCTTGGAACTTTGGAGAGCTGTTTTGTTTACGCAACTAGGGTTTGCTTTTTTCATCTTCTTCTTTATTAAACTTATATTTTTGGTGATGAACCCATAGCTATGAGTAGCTAAATTCTATATTATTGGTTAAGGATGTAGTCCTAATAAAACTTGTGTTTGCTTTATGTATTAGTTTTCTCTCTTAATTATCGATCATATCTCTAATTGTTTTTAATAATCACATGATTGATGTATTATGATAGGATTATGATGTTTGATTAGTTAAGTGGCCAATTAATTGAACTTAGAATCCTAGTCCATAGCTATTTTAGGTTTTTCATCAAGCGCTAACCATGAATAACAGTAGCATGATATGTTTACGATTTGTAGTGATACACTCTCATAATCATATGTAGAGTTTGACCATTGTCCGAATTGTTATGCGCAACGATGACAATTGCATTGATTAGCCTATTTCCGAAACTTAATGCTCCTAGGAATTGAACTTAATTAGCGCAAGGCGTTATGTTATTCTTTAGGTAGAATTCACATACGCAGCTCTAATGTGTGTGTTGATGAACTTAGGAAATTAATAGATTATCTTGCTCTCTTGATTCTCTAGGCTTTTGATAATATAAGAGATTAAATCGTAATTCTAATCATATATGCAAGAACATGTCTAAGATTGAAGATGAATTCCTTGACCAATATCTTTCTTTATTGATTACTTTCTATAATTTACTTTGCTTTTAATTTACTTCTATTGCTTACATAAAAAGTTCAGAAATTCCCAATTGGTTACTTTAAGAAATTGAATACATAATAACTACAATCGCCTCTCTGTGGAAACGAACTCTTTCTTATCATATACTTTAGGAAAGTGAAATTATTTTTGACGCATACGACAGCGATCAATAATGGGTACCCGGTTATTTACCTTATTTATCCTTTTATTCATCTTTTTGGCAAAATTATAGGTATTTTGCTAGTTTCGACTTTGATTTTTTTTTTCCATTTTTCAATGGTTTCTTATATTTAATCTTTATTTAGTACATTAATAAACAAATAATAATAAAATTTTATAAAAATAATTTAGATTCAAGTTAAAAAATGAAAGAAATCAAGTTTTTAACATTTTTTTTATAGTTTTTTTAAATTCCCAGACGGCACTGAAACTGGATTTTTAGGACTTTAAACGGGTCCGGTTTGGGTCCACAAATTTAGGAAGCGGATCCGGAACCGTTAGAACCTAACCCGACCTTTATAAGTAGGGTCCGGTCTAGTGATACCGGGAGGACCTGCACCCATGGCGACCCTAGTTCATATGTACCTTGGTGAGAGATGTGTGTGGCGATTTCCGGTCAAATAACTATGCCATGTGATCCGCCGGTCTTAGAATCGGTTTAGCCGGGGTAGTTGTACCCATAGACCATTGCTTGTTTGGTGGATCATGTAAATTACGATGAATGGTGGCAGCAAGAGATTATGGGATTTTCACTACCTAAGAAAGTAAAACACATACGGAACCATGATGTGATAGGTTTGTTTAAAAGTGAACGCGTTGAAGACCTAGATGTTCACCTCCAAACATGATGTCTCGGTCATATGACGTTGATCCCGAGGGCGAACCAGGTGACACAAATACCACAAGTAGAGCTGTTTGTCCTTATGTACATTAATAGGCAACTAACAACTTTGAACCGCCAGGCCAACATCTTAAGCTTATAATTTTGATCATATTACTGTTCGGACGGGTAAGTACGTTATATTTTTTAACTTAATTTTGAAATAGAGTTATAAGTATTATTATTAGTTGTGAAATGCATTGGTATTTGACTAATGGTTGTTATTTTATACTTTTTTAGAGGAATTGTTGAACTTATGTTTCGAGCAACACATGTATATCAATGAATCTAAAAAGTTGTTTCCAGAATCATACTAGAAGTTTTTTTTTTTTTTTTTTTTTTAATGTGAGATCTTCTTATCCGGGTTTTACCCCGGGTGGGACACACGATAGTAATGTCGACACAATTCGAAGAACACCACCATCGATGCATATGGGCAACAAGGAGGTATTGGCGACTCACTCGGCGATCCCCAATCTACTGGTACTACGATGTATAATCATGAATGATGTTACGGCATGTTCGACAAGTGAAAGATCTCATGCAACCAACCATACATCAAGGAAATGCGTATATTGGTTTGGATACACATTTAGAAGATTCAATGTGTGTGTAGATCTTAACATAGTTCTTTCATGGTCATGTGATGACACTTTTGATGGTGTTTGGAAACAACCATATATGGGCTTTGCATGTGAACATTTGGTTTGACCAGTTCACCTAGGGTTCTACCAAGTAAAGTATGAAATTAATATGTATTAAAGAACCTTTTATATATATGTAATTAATGTATATTTGTCATGATATTGATCAACATGGCTATGGATATGTTTGTATAAGTAGAATCATGTCATGCGGCTTTTGGATTTCAGACATCATCTTTTCTTGTGTTGCAGGAGGAGATTGAATTGCTATTATCTTTAAACTTTGCATTGTGTTGTCGTTTTCAAAAAGTTTATTTCTTCATTTATAAATTTGTATCGGGTAGTCTTTTCCGCAATGTTTCTTTCTTCCTTTATAACTTTACATGTTATCCATAACAATGATTTACTCAATAATGTACATATTTTTTATCGCATTTTTTGTACTGCAACTATCTCTGCTTTCGAGCAAAGAGAAAGGGAACGAAACCTTCAACCAATGTGTGTAGATCTTAACATAGTTCTTTCAAGGTCATGTGATGACACTTGTGATGGTGTTTTGGAAACCCAACCATATATATGGGCTTGCATGTGAACATTTGGTTTGACCGGTTCACCAGGTTCTGCCGAAGTAAAGTATGAAATTAATATGTATTAAATGAATATTTTTTATATATGTAATTAATTCATATTTGTCATGATATTGATCAACACGGCTATATATATATTTATATAAGTAGAATCATGCCATATGACTTTTGGATTTCTGACATCGTCTTGTCTCCTATTGCATTAGGAGATTGGATTACTATTATCTTCAAACTTCAACACAATGTTTCTTTCTTCATTTATAACTTTGCACCGGGTAGTCTTTTCCCCAATATTTCTTGCTTCTTTTATAACTTTACAAGTTATCCATAACGGTGATTTACTCAAAATGTACACATTTTTTACACGGCAACTTTTCCTACGTTCGAGCAGAGAGAAAGAGAACGAAACCTTTAACCGCAGAATTTTATGTCCAAATGATCCTACTTTCCTTCTCCACAAGAGTCATCCCTAGAGACTGAAAAACCAACCCCTCAAAAATGGAGTTGTTGATTCCAAAGTAAACAAACTGCATCGATTTACTGATCCCTTGTTCTCTATATATTCTGCCAAAATGTAATTTTGCAAGTCCAAGTTGTGGCTCCCAATTTAATACTATTCTGCACTTCGCTGTAAATGTCGACAATTGAAAGGACGTTCAGCCTTGCACGTCAATGTCGACATTCTTTTCGGTAAACAAGCATTGTACAGATAAATGATTAGTGAGGTATACACTTGTCACAGCTGTTGGTCGTCGAATAGCTCTTTCCATTGGTTGAAGTTCAGTTAAATCATGTTAGTAAAACTGTCGACTGAATTGAGTCTTCTCATTATATCTTTTTTCTACATTCGGTCAGTAAGATTTAAATACTTGAATGTCTAATGGGGAAGAAAATGATTCAAGGAAAGCAGCGAGACTGTAAATCATTTGTTTCTTAAATGTACACCCATGCAGGGGCACAAATTATTGGGATCGGGGCTTGGACCTTCTCAATCTGTCATCGACAATTTAATTTCATATCACGTTATTTAAAGAATTTCATATCATGTTATTTAAAGAAATGACAATAAGACTAATATCGTCCAACAACTTGACCACTACACTACAGAGGCATATGCTATTTGCGAGACTCTCTTACAATATTATGTCAAAGGAGCTTACATAGCAGAAGAAGAATTGGAGTAACCATTCCATGACTGAAGTAGTAGTTGGACTGGACAACCAAAACCTCAAAAGCATCGGAAAATAGAAATATAAATAATGAAAATTCAATCTTATTACTGCTGCAAGGATCCTCTTCCAAGAAAACCTCCACTTCACATGAAACTCCGTCCAGTTCCACTTTGCTGCAACAGATCAAGAATCAGTTGGAAAAGTCTAATGATGATGCAATCCATTATGGTTTAAAGTTGCTGATTTTTTCCTCAAAATATGATTTTCCTCCAAAATATGTGATCCATTATGATTTAAAGTTGCTTGGGTCTTCTTTTTCTTCTCAAAATATGTGGAACTCAAACCAATTGGCTGAGAAGTGCCGCAGGATCTTAAGACAATGTGGGACTAATAATCTCAACACTTCTTTTTCTTCTCCAAAATATGTGGAACTCGCTGAAAGTGTAAGACCATCCATATTAAGTGCCATAAAGAGATCTCTGGCCAAAGTGCCGCTGGTGAATACAGATATGTTTGCGTAGATTGCCACAGAAGGAAATTGCTAAGTCGTGTCGCACCTGAAGTACGAACTAAAATGTCAGGTTCAGGGTATGCAGCCATGCGCATATTTCTCTCTAGATCTGATAATGAAATTTCAAACTCGGGATCACTCTCATCAAAATCAACTCTACTCTGATCAGTACCAGTACCACAGGAATCCAGTTTTTGTAACTTACGCCTCTTGTCTTCATAAGATTTTTGGACAGCATTCATGATCTCAGTGACGGATGAATATCCTGCACAAACCAGTACCACAAAATTCTTGTTTTTAGCTGTGGCTGCCATTGCTCTCTCAGCTGCTGCCCTGGTAGTATCCTTTTAAGAGCTTCAAGTTTCCTATGAACTGTATTCTAATTCCTAATTTATTCATGAGGCTCTCTTCCTTGAGTATCTCCCCAATTTTCTCTTCCATCAGAGCCATTAAATACTGAACTTCTTTAGGGCTTCTGTTCAGATTTTCAACCAAAAGCAAATACACTCACATATTTCACCTTCAACTCATAACAGTACTTTAACATCGACATCAGAGCAAAGAATCCAACTCTATGGCCAGCACCTTCACTCAGTCTATGTTTACGAGCATACCTCCGGTTTCCATCCATGATAAACGAAATATGAGTCGGGATTGAACCCACAGAAAGCACGCTGAAGATAAGCTTTCTTGGATAAAACTAAACAAGTTTCCCAAGAACTCGGTTAACTTCATCTTATATGACTGCATCCTTACTGTCAGAAATTTGAAATCAGTTTTCAGTGAATATGTGAATCGAATAGGGATTAGACTATTTTAGGTCCTTCAGAACCTGCAGATATCCTGATACACAGCACCGAATTCTATAAACAAAGAAAAAAAGCATCAAAGAAAGCTTACATAAATTTTGTTTTCTCGACGGAAATCAGTTTTTCCGATTGGGTTGGAGAATGTCAGGACTCTAAACTAACAACAAAAGATATTGCATTTTGGGAGGAAAAAGCAGATGAGCGTTTGAAGTGTCATGTACTTTAACGATCATGTAAAATCACATTTATATATATATAACCAACAACCAGTTGTTCCTAACAGTCATACAAACTAAACTGTGTGAGCTGTCTGTTCAAGAGTTTCTGCATGGCATAGCTTCATATTTACAAAAGGCAAAAAGTAAAATAATAACCATAGACTGGCAGGTGCTAATTAGTCGTGGGTTGTGTGTAAAAGTTTAAATCGTGTTGGTGTGTAAAAAGTTTAAATCGTGTTGATACAGAAGTTCGAAAAAGGAAATATTCTAATTTATTTCCTACAAACTACTTTCTGTTGTGGACAGACGAACACTTCTCGAATCATGGAACAGCCTCCTTCAAGCTAGTAGCCTGGAGTAGTCTTCCATAAAATAAATTGGTATGCCTAGGGTGCACAAACATGGTATATTCATAAATTTGTGGACAGATTTTTATCCTTGCATTTTTAGGGGCGACCCGAAAAGAATTAGGGGCGACACTAAAAGACAAAAAGGTCACCCAAACGTAAATCTAAGCTACCCCTTATCTTCGATTTTTCGAAATGGCCAATATGCCCTTATATAATCGGTAGCCAAAACCATAATCGGTAGGTAAACATACAATCGGTAGGTTAAAATGAAACTATACCTACCGATTGTTGTGTTGATATCTAATAATCCCCTTTATAATCGGTAGCTTATCCAACTTATAAGACTACCGATTATAAGGAGTCATGTATTCACCTTTGGCCAAATTCCATAGGTTTTGAGGGGTGCAGAGCCAACCATAACCACTTGGATAGAGCTGTGGATCTAGCCATAATCGAAAGCCTAATAGGTTCCACAACCTACCGATTATAGGTTGCCCCAAATTTAGTAAAGAGTAAGCATGAATACTCAATTACTAGTTATTCTGTTTGTGGACGTTATGATTGCAGGCGAGGGACTTGAATACTTGAGGATTTGAAAAATCTAATAACTTCATGTGATGTTGTTGTTGGCTTCCAAAGGCTAAGAAACATGAAACTACTAAACAAGAAAGTTAGTACTCTAGAGTAGCTTTCTTTTTTGGCTTTCGCTACGCATAAGAACCCATGCTTAGTGGAATTTACTAAGTATTGAACGATGTTGTTTATGCTCATTTGCGGTTTGAGGTAGCCCATATGTATATGGTAGTGAAATGCAACAGCAATGTACGTCAAGGAGTGGAGGTGTTAGAAAATGACCTTTTCAAAGATGAAGTGTTTGGGAAGGGCAGAACACATCTAAAGTTTATCACCTGCAGAGGTAATTCCATATTCATGGTTACTTGGTTGAAATGTTTTTTTTTTTTATAGAATTAGGATGCATGTCGATGACCCATTTATGAGGGGATTCTTTTTTTAGAATAAAATCCCATCTAGAGGAGTAACTGAAAGAAAGTAGGACTATTTAAAACTATAAGGGTCAAGTTTGGGGATATGGATTAGATGGTGAGGACTGTTGAATAACTTCAGTTCACTTTTCATGAACCTATGATGTACAAAAGAAATATAGATATGTGAATATGTGAAGGAGGATTAACTTCTTATCATCAGAGAGGGATGTGGTGTTTCGCAATAAGTAGTTATATTTTCCTTAATGGTTGAAGTTTTCAGCACCAATAATTTATAAGCTCATCCGTTCTTCTTTACTCTATGCAAAGAAAATTCTTACCTGGCTCACTAATTTTGCAATCACGGATGCTCTCCTCGGGTAAGAAGAAGCTCGAATGCTTATCCAAGATGTAAAACAGTCCTCATTAGAATTATGTTTTGCTCAGATTCATAAGATTTTCTTACGTATTTACACGTAGACTAATTATTTTGTCTTTTTTCTTTCAGGAAAAAGTGGTCAAAACATGCAGTAATTAAGTTGATGTGTCATTGCTCTTTATATTTGTGAAGTTTCCTAGTATATCGTTAAGCATATTAGTTTATCCTTTACATTCTAGTTATGCGAATTTGTTCAATATCTGTACAAAGTTTAAACATCGCACAATATAATAATCAATTGAGAGCCATAACTATGTTTTAATCTTAAAGCTCCGTCCTTAGAAAATTTCTAATATGTTGAGTTTACCTTTACAGGGGTGAAACGACACTCTTTAAAATCCTTAGGAACTGTTTTGCGTGGTGAGTGATACATGTTTTGTTGCCTTTTTTTTTTTATTAATTTTTTTTTTCATTTTTGTTATTCTTCCTCAGAGCAAGAGCATTTTAGACATAGTAACTTTCTTTCTTTCTCTCGTTCTGACATTTTGTCCATCACATGTGATAAACTACATCTATTTCATCTTTTAACTAATATTTATATTCATTTTCCAAAGGTGTCTAGATACGCAAGCATCAATATTTTGGCAAGGTCTTTGCAAGAGGGATGGCATTTTGAATGTTATTACGGTTTTATGTGCTCATTATCATCTAAGCTATCGGGATAATATACTCAGATCTAACATCATATGGTGTTGTATCTTCATAGTACCCATCTTTAAGTAGAGCTTGATGATATCGATACAACGCCTTTCTTTTGTTTTTTTTTTTTTGGTTGGTGATGGGAGAATTGCGTCAAGGCACAAGTGGTCTTGTAGATGATGGCAGAGATTACCACCTTCAAGACCAGCGGGGAGGAGGTAATAATATTGCCTTAACATCTCAAATTTGTCCTTATGTTAACTCGTCTCGGTTCACCATTGTGATTAGTTTCATCTCAAATATTGCGAGATAAGTCTTGTTGGAATCTGCGTCGTACTCAAGGATGTATTATACTTGGCGAGATATGGGTTCACAAAAGAAAGAAACAAACACATCTCTCTCGCTATTTGTGAGGTGGTTCCAAAGAAGAAAGTTGATTCAGCAGCTCATTGTAAACTAGGGTATTCAGACTTGCACTTGTCTTTAAGGAACCTAAAGACTTGTATTGGTGCAAATTCAGGAATTTGTTTTATCTTCTGATTTTGAAGCTAAGTGCAGGTTTCATTTGTATGAATTGTACAAAGGAATAATGGATCTTAAATAAATTGCTATTTGAATCATTTCATTGTAATTTGAATTTCATTTAGTCTCAATCGAGACTTGTTTCGCTTAGACAGATTGATGCGACAAGTCAGCCAATCTGAATCTATTATTTTTTTATATTTAAATGTATATCTACGACTGATGAAGGTCAGTCTTAACACGTTGACTGTTAAAATCGGTCGTTGATATAGGTTGTTCCCCGACCCGCAGAGCCACGACGCTCAAACAGCGACCATATCCGCGACCGATAAAGCAAGTCATTTAACTCGGATCTATGACTTGCCCTGGCGGTCGCGAAACTGCTATTTCCCACTAGTGATACTTCCCTTCCCGTACTAATGTAGCAGCATGTAGTACGTTCAGAAATTTCTATAATCCATCTATTGCATCAAACCAATCATGGATTGCTCAACACAAATGCATTAGCAAAAAAATATGGCAGAATTTTTCTTGGCTTGATCTTGAGGGCATTCGAGGAGTCAGAGCTAACTCAACCACTTGGTGCACAATCGAAGGAAGAGCGAAACATGTCCCATTACCACCTACAAGAATATCCGGATACTATAGAAAAGTAGAACCGATGACTTTGAGCAAATATACAACAACCATCCCCTAGTAGCTTACTTGTAGAGACCCGACTTAAACAAATCATGAAGAAATCTCGGAAAAGGTATAAGCAACTGTAGGGACAACAAGAAGTTTTTGCACGCCACCGCGGCCCACAAATTGTGTCAGTAAATTTCGATGTGCACCTAAAGGCTAAAGCACATACTAGCTTCAATAAATCGTAGAAGTACCATTGCCTTGGAACTTCTCTCGAAAAAGATCAAGACAAAAATCAACTCCCTTTTTGATGCAAAAATAGGCCCCAAAACTTCAATGTGCTCATAAGTTCTCAAGACACCGAATGCGGTATTTTTGTCTCCACCGAAAGAGAACTGGTATCCGGGATGAACATTCCTCCAAATTCTGCATATTTTCTTAATCTGTGGATCGTGAGCTCATTTCATCCTCACTAGCATTGGTGGAACTCCCCGATTCGAGATAAAAATAAGATTCTAATCAGTGCCTGGAGATTTAGGTGGAGAAACTCAAATGACTTCCTCCATGTTTTAACATACCTTGAGACCTCTGTCGCGTTATCTAAAACTTTACATGTCGCTCCAGAAGCGGCCAAAACTGCATCTTCTTAATTTTTAGTACTTTCGAATACACGAGTAAATAGTTCACGACTTAGCTAAACATGAAGTACCTTAGAAGAAAGCTATAGTAGGAGGATCCAAAATCAATGCTCATCTCTAAAGCGGCGGTGTTCACAAGAATCAATCTTTGTAGTAGCGGGTTTTCCCACACTACACCCCTCACTATATTTTGGTTAATTAGTCCATTGAAAGTTGTATAATTGAGAATGTTTATTGATTAATTTCATGAATTGTCTACACAGGAAAAGTAGAATTACACTTAGCAAGTAAAACACTCTTAAACTTTCTCTCTCCTAATGACTTGCTCAACAATTCCAGAAAAGATTCCCCCTGCAACGAGACTCACTTAGCCCTTTATATAGGGTAATACATGTGGATGACAAATAATCTATCCTTTTATTTCGGAAATGTTCCGCAAAGTGTCGCAGATGTACAAACATTTATTCTCGCGACACTTCTTAACCCTCGCTTGGAGTTCCATATCTTTCTGCTCTTTGTGTGTCGTTATTCATCGCGTCATTTATTTTAGTTTGTCTGCGATCGCCTCGCGATGTCGTTGTTTATTAACCCCGCGAGCCACGCATGCGTTGCGATATTATGATCCTACATCTTGCCTCTTTTTTCTTGAATATTGCTTGAAGAGCGATTTTTAAGGAAAAATCTGTTGTTGTAATAATCTTTGGTCTTTGTTGAAGGAACGAGCAGAAGAATATTGTACTTGAAAAGTACGTACTTGCCTCTATTCTTTTGCGATGTTCAGAAGTTTTGCGTCTCCTGTCTCTCCTCATACTTTTCTTGCGAAGGGAAGAATATCATGAGAGCGAGTCTTTTTATTCGCTGCGACTGCTTATCTTTATCTGTTTCAACTCCATTACATACGTTTTAACCATTAAAGCCCTTTTTTAAACACGTTTCTTCCAACCGTTTATTCTTGACCGTTCATGTCTCTTCTCGCATTAAATGACCTCGTTTTTCTCGAGGATCCTTTTTTCCTATATATAGTCTTCTTTTCCCCTCCTTTTCATTCTTTAGTTTCTCTCTCGCAACTTCTTTGATTTTCTCCTTCCGCAATTTGCGCTCCCCGCTTTACCGCAAATCTTCTCTTCGTCCTTTTCTAGCATCGATCTTAACCTTTAACTTCTCATCCATTCCCATACTGATAATGGCTGCCATTAGTCGTGCATACAAAACTTCTTTTGATGAAGTTCAACAGAAGTTGCTCGAGAAGGGTTTCACTCTATCGACCATTCTGATCAAGAACCCTCATCCATTCTTTCTGCAAGGTTATTTTCTGATCATCAATGTGATGATCAAAGGATTATAGTCTCACAGGTCGGCTTCTCGCGGGACTTCCCATTCCCTTATACGATCCAGAGTTGCCTCTATTTTATGAAATCTTGGCCCATGAAAAATTCTCTCAGGCTTGTTTATCAATTGAGTGGCGATTGCATTCGCCTAATGCTTGAATTCATGAATCGTGGCGCTGGCAAAGGATCTTTATACTCTGCTTCTTGTTAGAAACCCCGATTTCAAAGACTTGGAAATAGTGCAGAGAAGTACACCTGTAGAAAACTTTTTTGAAAATTATTCGAGTGATAAAGATGGTTAATGCGAAGTCTCGCTGGGGCATTCGCCCGAAAAAGAAGGATAATGTCCCCGAGGATAAATTGCTCATGCGGGATATTGATTGGCACCCGGTAATAATACTACTCCTCGCCACTCCAAAGATGAGAAATGGTGGGTTGTACCCTTGTTTTTAAATGGTCCTTATATCGCGGGCTGCACGTTCTTCCCCGCGAATCTCGCGAGGGTATCATCCTTGGGAATTCAAATGGCACTGATAAAGCAAATGAGGTATGTTTCCCATTTTAAACCTTGCCTTTGCAACTTTCTTTTTTTTTTTCATATGTTGAGTTTGTATAATTTTTCAGATTGCCAAATTGAGAAGAAAGTACAAGGATAATCCGTTGGAGAGTACTCGACCATACTTCGATCGCTGCGAGTGAAGTAAGAAACACTTCCTTTGTTATTTAAAACAATATTGTTGCCTCTGTTTCTTATCTTTAACCGTATGCGAAGGTTGGAGTTGAAGAAGCTGTAGCCGCGAAGGGTAAAAGTAAGGGCAAAACTGTCGCTCGCAAAAATAAATCTTCTCGCTCCACTAACTAAAAAGCGAAAGATTCAATCTTCTTCTCGCCTTAACTCAAACTCTCGAGTCTTCGATGAGGATGACCATGATTCGAATCGCTCTCTCGCTACGGGGACCCCGTTAACCTGGTTCTTCTATGGGTCGGTTGTCTAGTATCTTCTCGACTCTTTCCAAGGAATGGGAGATGCTCCCCTAGCCTCTCTCTCGGGACTCTCGCAAACGTGTGCAATGCCACTCTACCTGGAGGGCAATAATTCTTTCAATGGAGTCTCTAGAACTATGTCTCGACTTCTTGAATGCGCTTGGATCCTTGGTATGTATACAATCATATCTCCCCATTGACTTTATATTGTTGTATATGTATTAACAACTTTTCTATCTTCTTTCATAGGTTGGAAGGTCTTCTTTTTGTAGTTGCCTCGGATCTTGAGAGAAGACGCAACAATCTTGAGAAGAAGAATTCGCAATTGAGCGAGAAGATTCGAGAATTAGAGATTGAAGCTGCGTCCTCTCGCGATAAAGATGAGAGAATTCAAAAGTTAAACACCGAACTTGACTCTCAAAGGGATAGGGTGTCCTCTCTTCAGAACGCTAATCAACAACTTTATGGTATAAGATTTCACTTCCTTTTATTATTTCTATCTTATCGGTTGCATACTATTACCTAACTTATTACCTTCGCAGATGTATATAATCTCTCCGATGAGGCTATTCTTCTCCATACGTTTCCTGAACCCATGGATAATGACCTTCTTCTCGCACACCTCAATCAATCTCTAAGTAGTTCCTCAGATAAAACTAATCTTCTTTCATTAAAGGATCTTCAATCCAAATATCAGCTTTTAGAGATCGAACACAGATCTAGTTTAAACTTAACTAACCGCTTTAAACGAATGTACCTTGATTCCGAGAAGAAAATCAAGATTTTAAGGAAGAAAATTAGTGATCTCATAGATGAGAACGATCCCATTACTAACAGAGGTGCACAGGCGTTAGCAGAATTCCACAAATCTCTTCTCGGTGTGCAAATTGAGCGAGATGAACTTCTTCATCAGAATACTATACTTAAGCAGCGAGAAGAGCAAGTTCGTTCTCTTCTTGTTATTAATAGTGACGATGAATTCGCCTGGGCTGCGAAAGTATTAGATAATGCCAGGAATAACCTAGGTGTTGATGTTAGTCTTCATGCTGAGCATACTTCCTTGATTAAAGATATGATATCGATAGAGAAGGTTACTTATTATACCTTCTTGCTTCTTACCGTAGTATTGCTTGTAAATTATTAACTTGTTGTTACTTATTTGCGAGAATCGAGAAGAGACTTGATTAGAATTAGAGAGCTTGAATCTCGAGAAAGAACAACTCGCCAGAATTTTCAAACAGAATTGAAGAACTTGAATCGAAAACAACATTTCACAAGAGTCTCTCCCTCCGTAATAACAAGTATTCCAAGTTGAAGAAACAATTTGAAACGACGGTGGAAAACTTTAATAATGATGCGGTTCGTTTTCGCAATGGAGCCATGGAGTATGTTTTGTAAACACCAGAATATCCTACGCATACATATCCCTGGCTTCTTGAAAAGGTTCCCGAGAATCTACCTCGTCTCTCGATGTTTCGATAGTGAAGGCTAACGAAGAAGAAAATTAGCGATGAGAATAATAAAAGCGGAGAATCGAGATGAAGGAGAAAAATCACCCCGAGAGATAACTCTTTTTGTTTCTTTCTTTATTTGTAATATCTCGTATATTTACGTATCTTTATTGTAGTGTGCTTCTTGGATTTTTCCCCATCTCTTTATTCAACCTTCACTCCCACTTTTGGCAATTCTTCCTTGTAATATAATTGGCTATCTTTATTGATGTATAACTCTTTCATCGGAAGATGAATAACAATATTCCATCTTTTCCATTCCCATACTTGCCTCGTATTTATCTTCGATGGAAGAAGTTAGTTATCCTCATGTATTTTGTTGGGTAATAATTTTAGTGTTATTGAAATGTATAGCGCGACGAGGCCATGAGATATCTTTATAAATTGAGAATTCTATCTCTTTTTCTTTGCGACAAGGTCGCAGCCTTCTACACTTTCATGCAAAGGCCCATTGACCTTGCCTTATCATTTTGTGTGGTCTTCCAAGTCGGACCTCCCTAATTAGAGGTCCTCCCCGCCACCGTTCATTGCGACAAAATCGCAGGATGTCTTTACACTTGTATGTAAAGACCCATTGATCTTGCCTTATCATTTTTCAAGTATTTTTGCCTCTGCAGGATGTTTTGGTTGCAACAATATGACAGGCCTAGATATCCTTGCGAATATAAAGCCCTATGACATTGCCGTCTTGCGACGAAATCGCAGGACGTCCGTACACTTTCGTGCAAAGACCCATTGATCTCGCCTTACCCTCGCGTTAGTATTATTGCCTCTGCAGGATCATTGCACAAATATGACAAGCCTAAGTCTCCTTGCGAAAACAAAGCCTCATGACATTTGCGTCTGTTTGGCACTCCCCCTAATGGAGAGCACCGCCCTTATCATCTCCCCAGGTTGCCCCTTCAAGGAGGCGAAACATCGGCCATACAAGACTAGCTCCTCCCATCCGGTCTTAACAACAACCAGTTATTTTCGCGAGTCTCTTATCCCTTATACCTATAGGGTTTATGGTTACGAGACCGCACCCTAAGTGGAGTTTTCTTCGGCGAGTGCAACGCATGCCAAGACTTGCCAAGAATGGCCGGGGTAGGTTCATCCATCCCGGGCACTCGGCTCAACCGTGTACCTCGGCGCCTTGAGCATACACCGACTCCTAGGAAGAGACCCTCGGTCGCCCAACCAGGTATAACCTACATATATAGTTGGGAATCCAAGGTACCTCTTCCGGATAGGCTTTCATGGGCCCCAAATTTTCATGGTTCGGGATTCGGGAGCGGTGTAACCTTCCCCCTGACCACGGCGAGAGATACCCCCTTATATGACGCACTTTAGGTCTTACATTTGCCTCTTACGAAATGTTATTCGCGAACTAGGGTGTACGCCATAAAGGTTCGTCCCATTCATTTGCGCATTTATATTTGTTAAATCATTCAATCATTCATGTTTCATTATTTGCTGATATTTGTTTTAGAAGTATTCGCACATTTCTGTTTCACTTGTTGTATTTCACTTTTATTTCTTAGTCGTATTCTCATTTCACTCTTGGCTGCGAGATTCTCGCACATCATTACTCAATTGTTACTTTGCATCCTGCTGTTATTGATTATTCACTTCTTATGCCTTTTGTTCCTCACATCTTTTGCTTCTTCATTGTTATAATATTGGTCTGTCTCTAATTCACCTCGCGGGTATGTTCACCCCCCCACTTCTATAGCATCTACCATCAGTTTTTCCTTTCTCTGTTCATTTCTCACAAGTTGCTTCCAACCTTTTCTTTTGGCATTTCTTTCTTCGCAGCTTTCTATATCGACCTCATGACATTGTTGCGACTCCTTCCAATCTCCCTGTATGATACCAATGCCACTTGGGTGTGGAAATTTTATGCATTGATGGTATGTTGAGGCGACCCAAGATTTCATGAAGCCATGGCCTCCCAATTAGTGCATTATACGGGATTCCACATCAACCACACGAATAAAATATCAGTTGATAATCCTTGTAGAGGTATTCTCATGTGAACCTCTCCCTTTGGCTTGTTTGCGGTGCCATTAAAGCCATATATCTTGTATGTCGAGGGGATCAAATCCTCGTCCTTTCCTCCCATCGTCTTATAAGTATGGTAAAAAAGTATATTCACCGAACTTCCAGTATCGATCAGGATTCGGTTGATCGCCCAACAAGCCGCTTCATCATCTTCTCCATCAACCTGGTCTTGGATTAATCTCTAGTTTCACAACCAACGGGCTATCATGTGTTTCTCTTCCTTTTGGCACTTCATCTGCAGAGAAAGAAATAGTCTTGCCGCCATTTTTCTAATCACGTCGTTCTCGCTGAGCTCATTATTTCTTTATCATCAGCATCTCTCGCAAAGACTCTACTCTGTGAGCACGTTGTCATGAAAATCTTCGATTGTGCGATAAGAGTGGACGATAGAGTTGCAATTCAAATTTTTGGCTCTCGTTCCGATTTCATCACAAATGTTTCCTTTCCTTTCGCCGACACTTGTTCTGTGCATTTACGGTGGTGGTGGTAATGTCTGGCCTTTTTCTTCTCCTTTAGAAAGTGATTCACATCCTTGATCAATCATCCGGAGAATAATTCTCTTTACGTTTCTGCAGTCGTTTGTTTGATGTCCATGGAAGCGATGGTAAGAACAAAACTCATGACTTCTATCGCTTGGTGGTGGTTCCATCCCCGCGTTCCAAGGTGCTGGTACTTCTTCCATCACAAGTATAGCCTCCCAGATCTTTTCCACACTAGCATTCAGTGGAGGCATCTTAATTGGTTCCCATAATATTCTGCGGCTTCTCTGCCCTCCATGGTTATATTGCCTTCGTCCACCATAGGTTTCTTGCACATTGTCTAGCCTCTGGATCTTATTATTGCTGTTACGGTTATAGTAGTTCCTTTCTTGTTCAAATTCCTCCTGGTCATGGCTTCCCATAGCTACTATCTTCCGCCGTCTCTCATCGGCCTTCCACCGCTTCTTTGTCCTTATGAAGTGCTCGCCACCGTATTGATGAACTGAGGTAACAAGCTTGCGTTCGCAGCATTCGAGTTTGTGTTCGCGACCTGGTAAGAATTCATTTCATTTTGTCTCTCTTCTAAGGCAATATATTCTTCCTGTAATTCTCGCAGTTCTGCCATCGTGATTGTATTTTGATTCTAAAAATTTGAATGTATAACAAGTTAGTCGCGAAGAGAGCATTCACAAATGAGAGTATGAGATATCTCTCCTCAACCCGTCCTGCCATTTCGCTACACATGGTCCTCCATCTTATTGTCAACTCGCCTTAAGCTCTCGCCAACCCTTTGTTTCAATCCGAATACATCTTCAATACACGAGTCGCGAAGAGTTGTTACTTATGTATGCTCCCAGGAATGTGGCTTGTAAATGGTTAAATGATGTGATTGTGTTCCTTGGTAGACCTTCAAACCACTTTAGTGCTTCTCTATTAAGCTTGACGCGAAATATTTGCACAATATGGCATCATGATTCTCCCATTGTAACATACATCTCATATAAGCCTTAATATGTTGTATCGCATAAGGTTGTTCCATCAAAGATGTTGGTTAATGCGGGTAGATTGCACTTAGGAGGTATTCCTCCCATCTGTACTTCTAGCGTGAAGGGATTCTTCGCGGCTTCTGCAATGGCTTCGTCTAGCTGTCTCCTTCCTCCTTCCCTTCTACTATTCGAAGAATCCTCTCATTTCGCCCGTTCTCTTAAGATTTGCTCATTTGCCTCAGTATTTGATTCTACCGGTCTTTTTAGCTCTGCTTCTCTCCTTCTTCGCTCGTGCCTATTTTGACCTTCCTGCTCGTTATTTTCTCCTCTTCTTTCCTCGCGACGCTCTTCTTCGTTTCTTTCGTCAATTCGCACGCCATTATATCGGTTGTTCTCTCTCCTTGGTTGCCTCTCAGCTCTCATCATCTGCACCCTCTCATATTCTTCGTTAATATTTCTATTAGTACGATTCTGTTCCCTTCTTCTTTCGCGGTTATCATGGTTATTTTGCCGGATTGCCTCCTCCATCTCTTGATTTTCCATTTCTTCTCTTAGCCTTTCTCTCTCGCGAGCTAGTCGCGCTTGTTCAATGTAGTGTCTCTCAATGTCATCCTCAATCTCTCGGTTTCTTCTCAGTTCTTCTCTCCCGTGCAAGATTATTCCCCCTTCAGCAGCTGGGTTATTCGGTTCTTGGAGTTGCATGTTTCCTTGATTTTCCCTATTCCGCTCATTTTGAAGAATTTCGGGCTGAGGAATATAACGATCTTCTATTTCTCCTCTTCTCTCGCCATGCTCTATATTCGGATTTTGTGTTTCTTCATTGGTGCTTTCTGTTGGTAAAACTCTTCTTCTTTCTTCTCCGTTCGATCTAGAACTTGATCTCACGCTACTTCTAGATCTCCTACTTTGCAATCTCATATTTTCCATCCTCAATTCATGATTTTGTCTTGTCAAGTTTGCTCGCTCCTCTGCTTCTAATCGTCTCTCTTCGTGCATTGTTTGTCTCAATCTTTCTAACGCTGCCATTTCTTCGTTTCCTGGATTCATTTCTCCATTCATCCCTTGTTCTCCTTGTCCATTGTTCACCAGCTGTTGCTCCTCTTCTCTCTCGTCTTCAAAATCGAGATCTCCAAGTATGTACACTCACTCTATCATAATCCACAGCCGCGTTTGCTCTTTGGGGAGATCGGTGGTTGATTTTGATCTTCTCTCGTCATTTCTCATATTCATCCTTGACGATTCTCTGTTTCATTCCTCCTTTCTCCAGCAAGTCTCCCACTTCTTCTTACAATCGTTGGTTGCTCTTGTACATTTCTTCTTCTAGCCATCTTTCTTTTCAATGAATTCTTGAGTATCTTTTCCAAATCTCTTCTCTCGTTAATCCAAATTCTTTCCAATTTCTTCGTCAATCACCTGCTCGTCCCTCGTTTCTAGCGCATATGTAGTAAAAGGGTTTTCCCACACTACACCCCTCACTATATTTTGGTTAATTAGTCCATTGAAAGTTGTATAATTGAGAATGTTTATTGATTAATTTCATGAATTGTCTACACAGGAAAAGTAGAATTACACTTAGCAAGTAAAACACTCTTAAACTTTCTCTCTCCTAATGACTTGCTCAACAATTCCAGAAAGATTCCCCCTTACAACAGACTCACTTAGCCCTTTATATAGGGTAATACACAGTGGATGACAGCTAATCTATCCACTGTACCTAAAGTGCGTCATATAAGGGGGTACCTATTAGGATCATCTCCATGAAGGATGTTTATCGGATGAGACGAAATAAGTTATACAAAGGAAATCAAAACAAAGAAAAACGATTTGAACTTGAAATTAAATAAATATCTTTGATAAAAGAAATGTGGAATACTAATCTAAATTTTTATTTGCATTACAGCATAGCATGAGGCAAAGAACATGGAGCGGGAGTTTCGCATGATGGATTCGCAATACTTCTTACATTTAGAGGATTGAGTACTTCTTATACTTCTCAAAGGATACTTCATACTTCTTATATATATTTCGAGGATTAAGTACTTCATATACTTCTTCAAGGATACTTCATACTTCGCATAATTCAAGAAACGATACTTCATATATACTTCTCAAAGTTTGAACTTCGCAAAAGAATAGAGGCAAGTACGTACTTTTCAAGTCCGATATTCTTCCGCTCGTTCCTTCATCAACAAAGACCAAAGATTACTACAACAGATTTTTCCTTAAAGATCGCTCTTCAAGCAATATTCAAGGAAAAAGAGGCAAGATGTAGGATTCAAATATCGCACAACATATTTTCTTAGCATGCGAGATTCAATTATTTCCTTAACTCGCGAGAAGAGCTTGCGAGATTCATTATTTTTCATAACTCGCGAGAATGTAGCAAGACTCGCGAGAGTGTCTCGAGAGAAGGTAGCAAGACTCGCGAGAGTGTCTCGAGAGAAGGTAGCAAGACTCGAGAGAGTGTCTCGAGAGAAGGTAGCAAGACTCGAGAGAATGTCTCGAGAGAAGGTAGCAAGAGCCTGCGAAATCATTAAAGGGCTCGCGAGAATATGAGCTGTATGTGAGCTGTCATCCATTATGTAAACACCTATATAAAGAGGAGAGCAGGAGAGAGAAAGGAGAGGAATAATTTTGGAGGAGAACACTTTTAAGAGGAGAGAGATATTTTTAGGAGAGAGATATTATTTTTCTTTATCATCTTCTTCCCCAAATAATTAGATCTAGAGCTCTAGAAAATATCCATTAATGGTGATTCTAAATGTAACACTAATGTAACCTCAACAATCATAGTGAAGAACCGTGGATGTAGATCACATTGATCGAACCACGTAAAAAATCTTATGTGTCTATTTAAATTTCTAGCACTTATATTTGAAATTTAGATGATTAATAAGATTTAGATCTACGAAATTGAGTAAGGGGTGTAGTGTGGGATTTCCTGCAACTACAAATGCTTGATTCTGCCCATTCTGTACCGCTGCCGAGAGTCTCCTTAATCACAGGTCATGGCTACCGATGCACCAGTCACCAAACACTTGGTTGATTCGGTTGAGTCGTACTACCTTTATTGCCCATAATCATAGTACATGTATGAGTCGAAAATGGTCATGAAACTCGCATAATTCCTTTGAGTATACCCTCCACAATACCAGCCATTTCCTTTAAGAGGATTAACAAACCTTCATTACTCTACAGACTACATCCAAATTTTTGAGTCAACTTATTAACGCTAGCATCTTAGGTAATGGATCTACAGTCTAGTAATGATCTATAAATTCTTGATTCAAGCATTTACGATGGGTAAAAGTGATAACATGCCTCTCACCAAATGTTAAGAACATGCATATGTTTGGGGGAGCAGAATCTCACAACAATTATGTCTCAGCGAAGTTTTAAGTAAGAGATCATCGCAGAGTATTAGAGAAGTGATGTAGCGAATGACGTCAGCCTAATCATGAGGAAAGTGTGAAGACTTTGCGAGATTGAAGTTAACTTGCGAAGAAAGCCCTTGTAATCTTGCTAGAATGACGCAGACCAGATCCGAAAATAAAGGTTGGCTTAGCTGTCATCCACTATGTAATATCCTATATAAAGGACCAAGTAGACTAGAGAAGGGGGGGGGGGATCTTTTTGAGAGAGGTTGGAGAGAACAAATAGGAGAGAGAAAGTCTAGGGCTATTCAAATTTCTTTGTATTCTTATTATTCTTGTAAGATTCTTCAGAAAAATAAATAAAACTTTGATAATTGATCGTGAAATTGGATTGGATCATTGTGTAATCTTGTAGGGGTGTAGTTGTGGGAAATCCTGCAACTACATATTGGCGCTAGAAACAGGGAGACCAATTTAAAGATTATCTGAGAACAAAATTGAATGAGGATATTATGATTTGACAGAATTTGAAGCAGTTGGTGAAGAATTTGTGATGTATAACAGGTTATTGAAATCAAAAGAGATGATGGAGCAAGTCAATAAACCGATTAAGGAAAAGATAATCAAAGTCAAAGAAGATGGTAGGAAATTGGAATGTAGATTAATAACAAAGACAATGATTAATGAGTTTCATGAAAATCTCAAAGGAAGAATACATAAACGAGATTTTGAAGGAAAGAAAATTATGGCAGTAGAAAAGGTGTCACCATTGAAGGAATGGGAAAAACAGAAAATTACATTCACAGCAACGGAAATACCGAGAGAAAATTTAAGTCACACAGCTCCGTTGGTAATCACAATAACTGCAGCACGAAAAGAGAAGGACGAACCAGCGAAGTCAATAGAAGAATGGGCGATGAACAGAACTCTAGTAGATACAGGAAGTTCAGTCGACATAATGTTCTACCATGTATTCAAAGGGATGGGATACAAAGATGAAGAGATGACTTGTTCAACATATCATATCCATGGTTTTGGTAAATTTACAACAAAACCTAAAGGTGAAATAGTGGTGTGAATATTGCTAGGAGAAATTGAAACACAAGTGACATTGTGTGTGGTGGATATGGAGTCTCCTTACAACATGTTATTGGGAAGACCATGGATACATGCAATTAAAGTGGTAGCATCAATATTGCATCAGTGTATCAAGTTTCCTATGCCTAGCTGAGTAGGTGAAATCATAGGAGACGTTAGCGATGCGAAAATGTGTCATCAGGTGGAAGTAGAAAATTCTGAAGGACGTGCAAAGAGGTGAAAAATTCGATGGAAAATAGCGAAAGAGACAAGGAAAGAAGAAGAATTTAGAATTTACATGATAAAATAAAAATAAGGAAAAGGAATACCAAGCGAAATTTCGCAAGGAGGAGGCAAATCGATAAAAATAATAAAAGAACAAACACTAATAGGAGAGTCAAAGGCAGTTTATACTGCAGCGGAACCAACAAAAGAAGTAAATGTTGGAACTGAAGAAGAACCAGAGATGCTAAAGATTGGAACTAAAATGGATGCAGATGAAGAAGAAAGAACAATCAATCTCTTGCGAGAATTCAAGGACATCTTCGCGTGGAGCATGGATGAGATACCTGGGATAGATCCTTCTGTTGCGTGTCATCGTTTGGAGGTTAACAAAAATGCAAGACCATTCAAGCAGAGAATAAGAAAAATAGCAACAACATACCATCCTCAAATAGAAGAAGAATTGCAGAAGATGCTGGATGAAGGAATTATACGGCAAGCAAAATATCCAGAGTGGATTGCAAACATGGTAGTGTTACCTAAGAAAAATAATGGGATAAGAATTTGCATAGATTTCATTGATCTAAATAAGGCTCATCCAAAGGACAGTTTTCCTTTACCAGATATCCCACAAATGGTCGAATCAGCGGCACGGAATGATAGATTGGATTCTTTAGATGGATATAAAGGGTACAATCAAATTCCTCTCGTTGAAGAAGATCGAGGAGCATCTTGCCTTTTTCGCACCAAGAGGATTATATTGTTACACGAAAATGCTTGTTAAAACTTGCGAAAAGCTGGTGCGATATATCAAAGAATGGTAGAGAAGGTGTTTGCGAAATGGATTCATAAGACGTTAGAGGTGTATGTGGATGACATGTTGGTGAAAAGTAAAGAAACTAAAGATCATGTGCAATATTTGAACGAAATTTTTGTACAGATGCGGCAGTTAAACATCAAAGTAAATCTTGAGAAATGTATTTTCAGTGTTGCGTCAGGAAAATTTTTAGGATACTTTGTGTCAAAAGAAGGAATAGAAGTTGATCCAGAGAAGGTACGAGCAGTTCGTGACATGCCAACACCAGCGATGGTGAAGGATGTACAGAAATTAAATGGGCTATTGGCTTCGTTGGGAAGGTTCATTTCGCGATCATCAGACAAATGCAAGCACTTCTTCAATATACCCAAGAAGGAAACGAAGTTTAGATGGAAAGATGAATGCGAGAAAGCACTGCAAGGGATAAAAGACCACTTGATGAATGTATCCATTTTACAAAAAGCAGAGCCAGGGGAAGAATTGTTGATTTATCTTGCGACCACTTCGCATGCTTTAAGTGCCGTTTTATTGCGAGTAGATGCAGGAGTAGAAAAGCCGATCTATTACATTAGCAAGAAATTCAATGCAGCAAAGATGAATTTTTCAAAGATTGAAAAACTAATACTGGCATTAGTTTATGCAGCCTTTAAGCTTCGCATATATTTTCAAGCCCATAGAATAAGGGTACTAACGGAGGTGCCAATCGAGTCAGTAATGAAAAATTCAAAAAGATCAGGCAGGGTTGAGAGATGGAATGCACAAGTGGGGAATTTTAAGATTAAGTATGAAGTATTATCTCCGCCGAAGTCATAAGTTGTTGCGTATTTTTTAGCAGAGTTTCCATTAGAAAATGATGAAGCAGTGGAAGAGATGATGGATGTAGAAGAAGAACATGGGAATCCAAGAGACTTGCTGACAGAGCCTGATAGATGGGAAATATTGGTGGATGGATCATCAAATGGGGAAGGTAATGGAATTGGAATTGTCTTAATTTCGCCAGAAGGAACAAAGATGGTTTTTTCCTTCAGATTGGAGTTTGCATCTACTAACATGTGAAACGAAGTATGAAGCAGTGGTGCATGCTTTAAGACTCGGAATAGAAATGAAATTAGAAAACACAAGAGTCACTAGCGATTTGCAGCTAATCATTCGCCAAATAAAAGGAGAATACACTACAAATGAACCCTCAGAAGAAATACAGAAGGCTTGTTGAGGAATTATCAGCGAAAATCCCAAAAATAAAGTGGAGGCATATATCAAGGAAGGATAACATATTGGCAGATGCCCTTGCTTTTATCCCAAGCATGATGGAAGATCCGACTGCGAGATACATAAAGATACAAACGCTTCTTTTTCCATCGATCAACAAAGAAGAGGAAGAAGAAGCAGATGTGATGATAATAGAAGATGGGGAAGATGAAGAGGCGAATAAGGTCGCAGATTAGAAAACTGAACTTCATGCATACCTGTAGAGAGGAGAATTACCAAGGAATAGATTGGAAGCACATAAGTTAAAGAGTCGTGCGACAAATTAAGAACTCAGAGATGGGGTATTGTATCGAAGATCATTTAACGGACCATTGCTTGGATGCTTGACATGAAAAGAATGAGAGGAAATATTGAAAGCGTTACATTATGGGGATGCTGGTAACCATAGTGGAGGAAGATCTTTGGCATACAAAGCGAAAACAGAAGGATATTATTGGCCATACATGCATGAAGATGCGAAAGAATTATCAAAGCGTTGCGAAGAGTGCCAGCGGCACGGTAAGAGAATACATGCACCAGGAGCACCTTTACCATCCTCAACAAGTGTGTGGACCTTTGGAAAGTGGGTTTTAGACATTGTGGGACCATTTTTACCAAGATCCGGGCAAAGATATTTGATTGTCGCAACAGATTACTTCACAAAGTGGGCATAAGTAAAGGCAGTACAGCATATCCGCGATAAAGATGTTTTCACTTTCATATTCGAAAATATTATTTGTAGATTTGGAATTCTGCCACAACAGGTGTCGATAATGGAAAACAATTCGAAGGGGCGAGAATATAAAAATATTGCTTAATGCATTTAAGATAAAATGTGGGAAATCCACACCTTTATATCCGCAAAGTAATGGACAAGCAGAGGCAACAAATAAGACAAGTGCAGATACGTTGAAGAAGAAGTTGGAGGGACATAATAAAGCATGGTGTGAACAGGTGCCTAATGCGGTCTGGGCTTATAATACAACTAGGCGAGAAGCTACATGAATGTCACCTTTCTGTTTAACATATGGAGTTGAAGCATTGCTACCAACTGAAGTCATCATTCCCACTACAAAGAGAGAAGCATGGGAGAAAAATCTAAGTGCGGATATGATTTTATCAAAGCTTGATGAGTTAGAAGAAAAAAGGGAGAAGGATCTACAGCATATGGAAAACTATCAGCGAAGATTAGCTCGAGAATATAATAAGCGGGTCAAGTTAAGAGAATTTCAGCCAGGTGATTTGGTGCTGCGAGAAATACCAGTGTATTAGAGAGGAAACGATGGAAAACTAGAAAAGAAATTGGACGAACCTTACGTCATTAAAGAAATAATTGGAACATGGGCATATAAATTGATGGATCCTGAGGGGAAAAACACTGGTCATAAGCTTGATAGGCCATGGAATAGATTTTATCTAAAGAAGTATTATCCTTAACAGATTTAGCAAAAAGTCACTAGGGAGCAGAAACATAGAAGAAGATATTTACAGTTGCGAAGTTATGTTTATGAAAATGCGATAATTTCGTAAATCATTTCTATCGAAACAGAATGCAAATATGCGATTATTTCACATAAAATGTGTCGAACGTAACAAATGAAGATATGCGATAATTTCGCAGAATTTATGACTTTCACGAAAGAAAATAAAAGAAAATACAAGAATGAACAAAAAAGACAGAGGCACCCAACTTTGGCGTACACCCTAGTTTGCGATTAAAATTTCGCAAGAGGCAAAAGTAAGACCTAAAGTGCGTCATTGAAGGGGAAAACCTTAATTGATGGTCAAAATAATGATCGATATGTTGTATGGATATTCTCATTGATTGTTCGCCTTGATTTTATTCGTATCAAGTTTGTGGATGCTTTAATTATTTTAAGAAATCAATGAAATCTTGTTGGTCAATGTCAACTCATTCATTTAGGAAAAGGATTTTTCACAATCAAATTATCTAATTAAAAGGATGATCAATATATTCAAATCTGGGAGATGGGAAGTTCTTGATCAAGTTTTAAGAATCAGAAACTGGATTCCAAATTTTAGGCCAGAGAGTCAAAGAAGCAATGGTCAAGGTTTGTTTTCCTGGGTTGAGTTTAGAATACTGTGATGAAAAAACTTTATTCACCATCAGTGAAGCCATTGGAAATCCTGTCAAGGTTGATGAATCTACATTAAAATATGAAAGTGGGTATTCAGCTAAAGTTCTTGGTGAAATTGATTTGTCAAAATCTATTCCAAGCAATTATGGATCATCACAAAATATGGCAACTTCTTTCAAGGTATTATTCTTAATAAGCTTCTTAAATTTTGTTCTAAATGCAAAATTATTAGTCATGTGAAAATGAAATGTAGATTTAAACAGGCTCCCAACATTATATATAGTAGCTACAAAACAATGTGTTGATAATGTTGAAACTACAAAAGAACAGGTTGGTGATAGGTGTAGAATACACCTAATTTACTATCTAGTAGTTTATGCTTTCTTTGCTATTTTTCTTGTAAATTATGTATTTTACGCTTGTTTTGAGTTTTGTAGCTACTTTGGAGTCACACGGAGGAAAAGAAGAAGAAGTTACTCTATTTTGAGCCAAAAGGGCAAAAAGGTCATTTTACAGGAGATTGATATACGGAGCCCAGCCAAGGTTAAGGGGCAACTCTCTTTTGGTGGAGTACTAAAGCCAGGCCCAGTCAAGGCTAAGGGGGTTGTCATTAGGGTACCCCTTATCATTTATGAGTAGGGTGTTTATACCATATCCCTGGGGTGTCCCTTAGCCTATACTGTGGGGTACCATTATCCATTCCCTATTCCTACAACCCTAGAATTGAGAATTGTTCGATTATTACCTCTCATTCAATCATTTCACATCTGAAGTCGAGAAGAAGACCATGGGCTTTGCTGATTAATTTGTTCAAGAAATTGAGAAATCGAGGAACACAGAGAATACAGATGAAGAGGAGCTCAGAGAGAGTAGATCGAGAGATGGAAATGGGTGTCGCAGATGAAGAATTAGGGTTCGATTTGTGGAAGATGGGTTGGTGGTGGATTGATAGAAAGGTAGAGATGGAGTTTGAATGGGAAGCAAGTATGGGTTCGCCGCTGTGGTTCGATTGAAAGGGAGAACAAACCGAGAATCGAGAGAGATGAAATGGGTCTGCGATGGATGAACTTGCCGCTGTTGTGAAGATCAGGGAGATGCTGAACCAAGAAAACAGATCGGAAAATAGACAGGGAGAAGAAGATGATAGTATCGAAGAGTTGTGTTCGGTCACGGTGAAGACAATTGAAGATGAAGGTGGTTCGGTTGAAATCGGAGAGAGGGGTAGTAGTCTGAGGTGTTGTAGAGATTAGAGATGGGTGCGTGGTTGAGCTTGTTCGAATCGAGAGAGAAGCGAGAGGGGTCTGTGAATCAACGGAACTATGTATGGGAGCGGCTAACTATGGGTCCGTGGATGAAGAACGAGACCTCACTGCTCTGCGTTGGAAATTGATGAAGCGAGAGAAGGAGTGAATGACATTGAATGGTGTTAGATGTATGTTAGGTTTCTTAGCGGGAGTGGAGGTGAAAAGAATGGCTTGACTCCGGTCTAGGAAAGTCCCGTAATGAACGAGAACTCGGCCAAATTTCCTATTGGCGAGTTGACTCGGTAGACGGCGGTGACCGATCCGAGCGAATCCGATGACCGCTCCAGTACTTGACTCATTTGAGTTAGACCGAGTAAGATCATTCGGCTGACTCGTTGCTGACTATAGTGGCTGACTCCCACTTCCCTTGACCCGATTGACTGACGGTTTGACCTTTGACCGTTAGTCTTAGCGTGGGACCGGACGGAATATACCTTGACCGGTGGAGAATCTCAGTTGGCCGGCGGTGACGGATTCCGGTCAAATTCCAGCCACAATCCCAGTTTTCCGGCGAGCAAAAATTCCGAATTTTCTATGGACTTCTCTCATGGGTGTGAAGACTTGGGCTTGGAATTGGATGGAGAATTGACTCAAATTTGGAAAGAGAAGGTGGAAGAGTTGAGAAAAGCTTGGAATTGGAAATTGAATTGCAAAAGAAAAAAGGATTCTATTCCTTGGAAGATTTGGAGAATATTGAAGCCTATAAATAGAGAAGTTCTACACATCTTTTTACACACATCTCTACACACAACAATTCTTTTCTTTTCTTATTCTTTGTGTGAACTCTTTAACATGAGTAGCTAATTTTATTGATTGAGGATGAATTCCTAGTTCTTAATATGATTTGAGTTTTTGTTTTTAATCCTATCTTGAAGTTTTTTCACATGATTATCGTTTGTTTTTACTAATAGGAATGATCTTAAAGACATTCATGATTGATTGATAGATTGTTTAGAATGCATGCTAAATTGATTTGTTAATTTGATCTAAAGCTAGTGAAAGTTAGGAGATAAGTAATCGTTTCTTGACTCTTTACATAAGTAGCAAACACGAGACCTTGCGGAGGGATTCCGTGGAGCAATTGTGTGTGAAAACAACGTTAGCAAGTAGACCTTGATCTAAGAGTCTAACTACTAATATTAACCTAATAAGTTCATAAATCTTAATGCGTTTATTTAAATTACATCTAGAGTGAGCTACTACTAGGTGGTTTGGTAAATAGAATCCGGTAGTCGAGAACTTCCGTGTCCGGTGATACAAGGGATTTAGGGGTTTAGCACTGAGCTAGCTGCTTTACCTACGGTTGGTGATAATTTATGACTAATAACAAGTAGAAAAGAACATAACTTGATTCATTGTTTCGTAACGAAGAAGGATTCCTTGATCTTGTCTCTCTTATTGCTTTCAACTTTACCTTTTAATTGTTTTGTTTATTTTCTTTTGCTTTTTACACCCCCCTTTTTGTGACAATTTTTACAACTAGAATCTCGTGCTCCTCGTGGGATCAACCTTGACTACCCTATATTACTTGTTAATTAGGTAGTAAAGTATTAATTAATTTGTTGTGGTTACGACACGCATCAAATTTTAGGCGCCATAGCAGGGAGCAGCGGATGATTTTAGTTGTTTTTATTTTTCTTTTTGCTTTGTTCTTGCTTTGTTGGATTCTATACCGTATCTAACTTAAGTTTTTGAATCTTATTTCAGGTATCGGTTTCCATGTATGGTGGACAAGAGCAAGCATATTACAACAATAAATACGGTTTTCAACCTCAACATTATGACAACTTCCAACCATCCTTAGGATATAATCAAAACCAATATTTTGGCTATGATAAATTTCCTACAGAACCGTATGGATATTCTCATACATATCAACAACCTTATGACGGGTATGTAAGTGGACAAACACACGGATGGAAGGATAGTTATGCATCTAACAATTTGTTTTCTAGTAATGTGCGAGACAGAGAATTTGGAATATACTCCTCTTCATCGTGTTTTTCCTTCACTTTTTCCAAAAGAGGAGATGCCGATCTAGAAACTCTATCAACGGTGGTAAGCGTGTGAACGTCGGGGAACTTGCACAGAAATTATACAAATTGGAAGATGATGGAGACTCGGAAGAGCTTGTCGCGAGAAATTAGTAGGACTATTCATATGGAACTTAAACGACGTCGGGATAAAGGTTATGAAACCGATGAAGATTCTTTTTATGGTGAGTCTGAAAATGAAGATGATTGTGTTGAACAGGACCAACCTTTGGAGACTTTTGAAGACGCTAGTGTAGCTTACTCGAGCCTTGATCTTAATAATGATCAATCACCTATTCAAAAGGAAGAGCTTGAGGAAGATGCATTTATTGCTTGGAAAAAAATTTTTAGGGAAAGATGGGAGTCCGCGGAAGTGTATGAACGTTGCAACAATGAGGAAGTTATTCCAACTCCGGATCTTAATAATGATCCTTCACCTATTCAAAAGGAGGAGATTGGGTGTGACTTACTTATTGTTGTAAACGGTGTAACACCCTCACAAGAAGATCTTAAAATCTATACCGATGAAAATCATTTTAGTGAATGGCCCGATTCCGATGATGAGAATGTTGAAGAGATGATGCTAGAGGATGAAACCACATTCATTGATTTTGTGGAAGACCCAATTGAACTTGCAAATGATTTTAATGATGCCAAGACTTTGGTTAAGGTAGAAAACGACGAAGAATGGTTGCAAGGTTTAATAGAGGACCACGATATACAAGAGGTAAGTATTTCACTTGAATTTTTTAAGGATGAAGAGGATTCTATAATACAAGAAATTGTGCAAGGTTTGTCTAACCCTTTGCATATTGATTCTTCTCCTTTACCTCTTATTGGTTTGAATGTATGTGCTTCGAAAGTATTTTTGGATGATTTTGTTTCTAGATATCCACCATTGGAAACACTTGATGCTAACACTATGCAGGTTTGCCAAGAAGAATACATGGAAGTTCCCAAATTCTATGCTCTTTATACACTTCCGAGTGTGGACGAGAATAAGTGTGGGGGAAATTTCTATCGAGCGCTAATTTCATTATTATTTTCTTGTGCTAATATTTGTATGGAGTTATTGTTTGCAAAACAGGTATTATGGGTGGATCCTCAAATTTTCAGATTGTTAGTATATGGGGAATGAATCTTGCAAGAGCCAAGTCGGGCCGTCGACTTTAAAACAAGCGCTTAATGGGAGGCAACCCATAGGTTTTGTATTTCTTATCTTTTTGCTTTTTGTTATTTCTTTTTCTTGTTTCTTATCATGTTAAAATTTCCCACCTTGACTTTACTAGGAGGATTCAATTACATTGAGGACAATGTAAGGTTTAAGTGTGGGGAGTGGTTAAGCATGTTTTTAAAACAAAAATTACAAAAAAATTTAAAAAATTTAAAAAAAAAAAAAAAAAAAAAGTTTTACTTTAAAAACTTCAACTTTTAAAGATTTTAGAGTCACTAGCATACTTCTAGGTATGTTTACATAGAGATTTTGACCGACATAATTGAACTTGGAAATGTTAGAGAACTACATTCGGATTTCTTGCTTGTTTGAGTGTTAAATAATGGATTTAATCATGCCGGTGATGCGAATTTGGTGCAGGGAGAAGTGCGTTACTAGAGTTGCCGATCAATCATTAGTGGAGACTACCCATATTCATATCATGTGAGGCACCGACCAGAAATTTTTCATCTACTAAAGAGCTTCTTTTGAGTGTGTGTCACCGTACGTTAATTCCGGGTAGAATGGTGAGCTACCCAACCTCCCACCAATAGAAGCACTACTCTTTGATCTCTTGAGTGCTAATTTTGTCAATCATGAGGGTGACGTCTATAGATGAAAGCCTCCTTCTTGTAGTTCGATTTGCAGTTAGCACCATTCTCTCTCGCGACAACAACGGATCCATAGAAACACTCTCATCATCAACAAGGAGCGACATCAAAATCTACAAGGAAAGTTGGAAAAGTTCAAGGTTTACAAGCAACGGAACGAGAAAAAGAGCAAATTTCAAATTCAAGTAAAGCAACATACAAATGAGCGGATTTTACGTATATGTTGAGGACTTATAATACAATGAGGTAATTTTATATCCAAGTATGAAGACTTATTCATAAAAGCGAAGAAAATTAAAAGGTGAGAATTTTTGAAGTTTATGATTTCAAGACGGTACAAGTTGTGAAGAATCAAGCGGTAAAATACTTCTTCCACGGCCATGGTTTATTTTGTATTTAATTTCTGTAGTTTCAAAAAAAAAAAAAAAATAATAATAATAATAATAATAATATATATATATTTTTGACAAAAAAAAAAATATTTTGAAAAAAAAAAAAAAAAAAAGAGAAAAAACAAGAGAAATATTTGTTCTTATTTTTATTTAATGAGCCGTGGGGAAGGAAATTTATAAGGAAGTTTCAAGTGACAAGGTTTTAAGGTAAAAGAGTTACAAATTGTCAAGGATTTGTGAAATTCAAGGGTTTATCATCAATAGTTGAAACCAAAGATGAAGAAGATCAAGACGAGGAGCGGAAGACGTTTCTATTGGATGCCGTGAGAGTGGTGTTATCATAATTGGCGATCGGATGTGAAGGTGAGTAAGTAATCTCATCCTCGGTAATATGGTTGATTTCCTTTTCATAGAGATCGTCAGAAAAATGGTTTTTCAAAATATTAAAAGATGTGGGTTTTTAAAAAATATTTCGGAAGTTATCCTTCCCACCATTCAACGTGTTGCAGGATTTCTCTCTTCATTCCTACCTGCACACATGTGAGAACCATAAAAAAAAAGCCGTCTTTTTGAGTGCAATTATCATAAAATCCTTTTTGGTGAGGCAGAAGTCGAGGCGTAATGCTTATTGATTGCTTCTCAAACACGTGTTCTCTCATTATGGTGTGGTTATTTCTCACTCAACATTTAAGAATGAGAATATGTTCTTTAGTATTTCTAACTTCTTATTACTAGCATGCAGAAACTCTATGTCCTCATAGCTTTTTTGGATGCTTGGGACGCTTGAACGCTTTGAAGTTGTGAGTTTTTAGTTTGATTTGCTCAAGGACTAGCAAAGTCTAAGTGTGGGGGAATTTGATAGGTGTAGAATACACCTAATTTACTATCTAGTAGTTTATGCTTTCTTTGCTATTTTTCTTGTAAATTATGTATTTTACGCTTGTTTTGAGTTTTGTAGCTACTTTGGAGTCACACGGAGAAAAAGAAGAAGAAGTTACTCTATTTTGAGCCAAAAGGGCGAAAAGGTCATTTTACAGGAGATTGATATACGGAGCCCAGCCAAGGTTAAGGGGAAACTCTCTTTTGGTGGAGTACTAAAGCCAGGCCCAGTCAAGGCTAAGGGGGTTGTCATTAGGGTACCCCTTATCATTTATGAGTAGGGTGTTTATACCCTATCCCTGGGGTGTCCCTTAGCCTATACAGTGGGGTACCATTATCCATTCCCTATTCCTACAACCCTAGAATTGAGAATTGTTCGATTATTACCTCTTATTCAATCATTTCACATCTGAAGTCGAGAAGAGAAGCAGCCATGGCTGCTGATTAATTTGTTCAAGAAATTGAGAAATCGAGGAACACAGAGAATACGAGATGAAGAGGAGCTCGAGAGAGAGTAGATCGAGAGATGGAAATGGGTGTCGCGAGATGAAGAATTAGGGTTCGATTTGTGGAAGATGGGTTGGTGGTGGATTGATAGAAAGGTAGAGATGGAGTTTGAATGGGAAGCAAGTATGGGTTCGCCGCTGTGGTTCGATTGAAAGGGAGAACAAACCGAGAATCGAGAGAGATGAAATGGGTCTGCGATGGATGAACTTGCCGCTGTTGTGAAGATCAGGGAGATGCTGAACCAAGAGAACAGATCGGAAAATAGACAGGGAGAAGAAGATGATAGTATCTGAGTTGTGTTCTGTCACGGTGAAGACAATTGAAGATGAAGGTGGTTCGGTTGAAATCGGAGAGAGGGGTAGTAGTCTGAGGTGTTGTAGAGATTAGAGATGGGTCTGTGGTTGAGCTTGTTCGAATCAGAGAGAAGCAGAGGGGTCTGTGAATCAACAGAACTATGTATGGGAGCGCTGCTATGGGTCTGTGGATGAAGAACGAGACCTCACTGCTACTGTTGGAAATTGATGAAGCAGAGAAGGAGTGAATGACATTGAATGGTGTTAGATATATGTTAGGTTTCTTAGCAGGAGTGGAGCTGAAAAGAATGGCCTGAATTCGGCCGGGAAAGTCCTGTAATTGAACAGAACTCGGCCAAATTTCCCTGCTGGCGAGTTGACTCGGTAGACAGCGGTGGCCGTCCGAGCGAATCCGATGACCGCTCCAGTACTTGACTCATTTGAGTTAGACCGAGTAAGATCATTCGGCTGACTCGGTTCTGACTCCCACTTCCCTTTGACCCTGTTGACTAACAGTTGACTGACGGTTTGACCTTTGACCGTTAGTCTTAACTGTGGACCGGACGGAATATACCTTGACCGGTGGAGAATCTCAGTTGGCCGGCGGTGACGGATTCCGGTCAAATTCCGGCCACAATCCCAGTTTTCCGGCGAGCAAAAATTCCAGAATTTTTCATGGGTGTGAAGACTTGGGCTTGGAATTGGATGGAGAATTGGACTCAAATTTGGAAAGAGAAGGTGGAAGAGTTGAGAAAAGCTTGGAATTGGAAATTGAATTGCAAAAGAAAAAGAGATTCTATTCCTTGGAAGATTTGGAGAATATTGAAGCCTATAAATAGAGAAGTTCTACACATCTTTTTACACACATCTCTACACACAACAATTCTTTTCTTTTCTTATTCTTTGTGTGAACTCTTTAACATGAGTAGCTAATTTTATTGATTGAGGATGAATTCTAGTTCTTAATATGATTTGAGTTTTTGTTTTTAATCCTATCTTGAAGTTTTTTCACATGATTATCGTTTGTTTTTACTAATAGGAATGATCTTAAAGACATTCATGATTGATTGATAGATTGTTTAGAATGCATGCTAAATTGATTTGTTAATTTGATCTAAAGCTAGTGAAAGTTAGGAGATAAGTAATCGTTTCTTGACTCTTTACATAAGTAGCAAACACGAGACCTTGCGGAGGGATTCCGTGGAGCAATTGTGTGTGAAAACAACGTTAGCAAGTAGACCTTGATCTAAGAGTCTAACTACTAATATTAACCTAATAAGTTCATAAATCTTAATGCGTTTATTTAAATTACATCTAGAGTGAGCTACTACTAGGTGGTTTGGTAAATAGAATCCGGTAGTCGAGAACTTCCGTGTCAGGTGATACAAGGGATTTAGGGGTTTAGCACTGAGCTAGCTGCTTTACCTACGGTTGGTGATAATTTGTGACTAATAACAAGTAGAAAAGAACATAACTTGATTCATTGTTTCGTAACGAAGAAGGATTCCTTGATCTTGTCTCTCTTATTGCTTTCAACTTTACCTTTTAATTGTTTTGTTTATTTTCTTTTGCTTTTTACACCCCCCTTTTTGTGACAATTTTTACAACTAGAATCTCGTATAACTCATATAAAAACAGACATTGGTTACAATTCAAAAGGTGATATGTACATTTCTAAATGGATGTTTAGTTCTTTACAAAATAAAACAGAGCAAAATGAGAATATTGAGGTTGTGGAAAAAGAGGAAAATCTTCTAAACTCTGAAAAATATTCTTCAAATTGTTGATGATAATACAACCGAAAAAGTGTGATCAAGTTTGTCAACGAAAATGATGATACTTGTATCAAATTTGAAAGAGTTCCATCACATCATGGTCTAGAGTGGTTTAAAACCTTCATCTTCTTCAAGTAAAATGCGAGTTGATAAAGTAGTAAGCGAAGCTCACGGTAAGTAATACTCATACTTCAACAACTACTCAAGCTTCAATTAATTATAATTTTAGAAAGAATCCAGGAAAGGGATGATGAGTGCCAAATAGTGCATATTTATACACCTTTTTATTGGCATTTTACTCATCTTTTGCGCTTAGAAATCAGATATTATCCCATATTCTGTGTTTTCTTTGTTTTCAAGAATAAATATTTGTATTAATTAATTTTGTGTTTTTAGGTAATAAATAAAGCTCGGAGAAATTGAGGAGCCAAAAGAGCGAAGACTCGGAGGCAAGTGTCTATGGAGCGAGAAAGCCGGCGCGCGCAACGATTGCAAACCAACAAGTAGCAACTCATCTACAAGACATGGGCTAGAGTTACCAATGATCCGGATCTGAACCCGCTCATCCCGAGCCGTTAAGATCTTCACTCGCCACATCCTACGGTCGCTCGGCATTGCACATCAACGTTTGATGCTCTCGCTCAACAGCAGAATCACCAGCTTATATCTTGAGCCGTTCAGATCTCTCCCACGCATCCAACGCTCGCTACACCACTCACATCAAATCTTGATGCACCCGCTCAACACCACAACACCTATGTAAACCCCCATCACTAAAACCTAATCTCATTTCTTTCCCCTTCACCCGACCAAACTCAGAGAGAGACCTTACCTCTCTTCTCTTCTTCCCCAAACCAAAGTTGCAGAATCACCTCACCTCTGCCACCATCTCTCCTCCCGACAATAACCACTTTGCATCAGTAGCACCTAGTTCTCCCTACCTCTTCCTTAGCTTCTTTCCAAGGAGCCGAGTGAAGATAGAAAGAAATAGGTTAGGGTTCTCTAGCAGAGGTAGCAAGCATCAGCTCAGAGTCGATTGACAGAGGGAACAAGGGATTCAGAGGCCATTAAAGATTGGGTTTGATTTATTTTTGATTTATTTCGAATTTGATGAAGATTAGGGTTAGGGTTTTATTTGCATGTATAAATAGAGATGATTTGTGTTTGTTTGCGGGTATGCCTGGGTTAGCCGATGCCTCCTTGTAGGTTTAATTTACATTTTCATGTTCTAATTTAGTTGCTAGGGTTTGAGATGAAACCTAACTTTGCAAATTGTGTTTTCATGTTCATGAATTGTTCTTGATTGCTTGATTATTTTCAAGATAGGATTTAATCTCAGCATGTCACACTTTGCTCTCACAGTGTATACCAATACCATGGATGCACTGTAGTTGGATTATCCCTGTGATGACTATGCTACAACTCAAGCTCAATTAGACTAATGTTTATCTACTGATTAATTGTGCTTTAGTCGGGACAGTTAATACTTAGGATAAATACCTTAGTTGTGATTAAAATTATCAGTTGGAGAAACATCTTAGACATAAGGCAGACTCGACACCTCTCCCTTAGCTGTCATAAGAACAAGAGTAATATCATGAGTTGAAGACACAGTGTAGGTTAGTGGTGGATTTGCAGCCCTAGTATCCCCACTGTCACTAATTTATACCTTAGCTTAGGTTCATATCACATTTCACTACTTCAGCCGTATCGGCAAAACCCCCTGTTGTCACTTGTTACTACTTGAAACTCAGTCTAGAGCAAGCCTTTGATCAATCAAGCACCACAAGTCCTTGTGGGATCGACCCGTACTTGCCGCGTCTCCGATAGACGCCGTGCACTTGCGGTATTACATGTAGGCTTAATTATAAACACCTTCCGAGGCCTACCAAGTTTTTGGCGCCGCTGCCGGGGACTTGGCGTGTGCCCTGTGATTGTTGGCTTGTTTCACTGAGTTTTCATCTATCTCTGTATATATTCACTTTACAATTTTTGCTTTTAAGTCCTGTTTTTAGTATAACTTAGCATGCATTAGTGCAACTTAGTTTTATCTGCATCGTAGTTTCATTACCCTTCTGCTAGTATAACTTAGCTTCACTTTGTGTTTCATTGTTTCTTAGCTCCACTTTGCTTAATTTGTTGCATTGCACTTACTCTCTCAGTCAGCATCTGGGCTGGACTGAGCTCAAGCTTGCCTGGCTTAGCTCATCACACCTGTGTCATATCAGCATAAGCATCTGTAACTTAGCTGCATTTTCATAGCCCATATTTTTGTAATTTTCACAAATCATAGCATCTTGCATTTTAGTGTCAATTGTAACTATTGCATTTCCCCTGTGACAGTCCAAGAGACTCTCAAGCTTATGCCAGTGACCTTGTTCATTTGCTTTGCCTTAACCTGCACATCCCAGAAAACTGAAAATCTTTGTTGAGCTACAGGTGCATATGGTAAGGCTGAGCCAAGACCAAGGAGAAGCACAAGACTTGAGGTACGCATGCTGCTGTGCTGCTGAGCAGCTGAACCAACCCCAGGGAAAGACAAGGAGCTGAGCAATACAGCCACTGTGGCTAAAGCAAGTTGGTCATTCTCAAATCTTGTGTATTTTATATCTATGTGCAAGCATCTGGTGGTATTTTAAGTTTTACTTTGGGTAAATGAACTTAGTATATATGCATTGCATGGTTTGTGAAACTAGGAGTGTATTGCCCTGAAAATTGTGCTTGTATGCGCTGTAAACCCCCCTAATGTGGGTCTGTGCTGACAAGGCTTACCTTGCAACTGACCTATGCAACCCTCTAGCCCCTGAAGGCCGTGAGGCATGTTGCGGGTGCTTTGCTGTCTTTGTATGAACCATGAATATACTCTTTGCTTAGCTGCAGTGCCCTGTAGCTGCTAGTTTGAGTTTAGCCTGTGAAAATCAAGTGGAGTCAACTGAGTGAGTTGACACAACATAGCCCTGAGCCTATGCATGTTTTTCTTTGTTAATCACATCTGTGAGACTCCCCCTGAGCATGCTATAGAGTACCAGCATTGTCTTTCTGCTGAGCCTGTGCTACATCCTGAAGTGTCCTATCTTTATCGTCTTTGAAATGTTAAATCCATGATGCTTTGAATTGTTGTGCTAATCGTGATGAATGGATGATCTTTGTGAAGGGTATAACCTGTTGACCCTGCATATTTGTGCTTGAGCCCTGAAAATTTGAGGTACATAGACCATCTGAGCTGCCAATCTCCAGCCCCCTGAAGCTGTGAGTTGAGCTCCACTTGAGACTTCCAAGTTTGTTACAGGCCCAGTTGACAATCCCTTGAGCTTAGCCTGTGAAAAATCCCAGTTGAAGTCAACTGAGACAGTTGACATCAACTCAGGCAAGCTTGTTGATGCCACAGGCCCTGTGAGCCATCTGCTCCCCTGCATAACCTGTGAGAGCCAATTATATGTGCATGCTGCTAAATTAGAGCTAAGCCAAATATGTCAATGACCTGAGAATTCAACACCTAGAGTCACAACTTGCTAAGTGACAATTTGGACAGCCAAGTTGGCTGAGCTACCACAGGGGAAGACAACTGATCCCTGTTGAGCCAAAGCCCTGAGCATAATCCCAAACTTTGCATGAATGAATGAATGATACTTGCTTGACTATTGTGTTGAATGCCAGACCCTGCTCACTTGCTAGCCCCTGAAGCTACAAGTTTGAGCCAAGTGTGAACCATTGAGCAATTGAGCCGAAGATACGTGAGGAATTGCGTAACTGACTGACTTGCAAACTATCGGACCTAGCCAACTGTTCCTGGGCTGCTCGAGTTTATTCTTTGTTCTCTTGTCTTTGTGCAATTCTTAAGGAACTTCTGGGTACTTGAATTGATATGTCAATTGTGTCTTTGTGTATAAGTTCAAACCGTGTCTTTGACATAGCCTGTGTGATTCATTGCCACTCTGTGCACTCTCCTTCAGCACCAAACCATCCCTGTATGCTGGTAATTGTGTGATTTTTGAGTCAGTCTCACCGAAGCCCAAACTCCACAACCACGAGCATACTCGACCTCACGATCTTTGCCTTGCTTTGGATGATTGCCAGTAAGTACTCAACCTGACCCTGTGCTGAGTCTAAATTGATTTACACACAAATCTGTGCATAAGCTCTTCTGTGCAACTCTGCACTTGCAACCAACTGGGTTGCTAATTTGCCATCTGCACAAGCTTGCTGAGTTGTGCTGAGATTTGCACTTAGACTTGTGCAACTGCAAGCCCAGCCTACAAATTGTGCACTGGGCTGTTTTCAACCTTAGCATTTCCACTAGACTCACCTTGAATAGGGTGCAGAATAACTTCACCCACATAACTTGACCTTTATAGTCAATAATGGGCATAACTAGAGCCCACGTAACTTTGAGTTGTTGGGTTGTCTACACAAAACTCATCCCACATACTTGGGCCATTCAACACGGGTCAAGTTTCGCCTAAGCTAAATCTATTGGCTGGACCTGGGCTGTAAACCAAGCCTGTGCACCTGGGCTGCAACCAAACTAAGCCCACGAAACCAAAACAACTGGGCTGCTTATAACTGAAACCCAGTTCAACTGGACTAACTGAGCCCACTGTCCACTAGGCTTTGCACTTTAAACCTCCAGCCCACATAAGCTGTGCACTGGGCTGCTTACACATGAAGCCCAACCACTAGGCTAACTGAACCTGGGCTCTACACACAAACTAAGCCCACATCACATTATCTTGGGCTGTTGGGCTCTGCTCAAAACCAAACAGCTGGGCTGCACATACTAGGTCGTGTACAAGCCTGAAGCCCAAACAAACCAAAGCCCAATAAACCAAATTCCCACATAAACCAAAGCCCATTTTCATGTTATATTTGTTAATGTTTGTACATATTTTCTATTGGGTTGACCCTCAACTCTTTAGACTGTTAGTAAATTTTTGTATATAATCCAGTAGGACTTGTTAATTTTTTCTTTCTTGAATCGGTTGAGTCTTCTTGTGCATTTTTTTTGTGCTAATCCGATATGATCACCACTGAGAATGTTGGATTTTGCCTTGATTAATGAAGCTCAACCTTGCTCCTCTTTACATCATCCGTAATTTCTTCCCTTTTCTCTTATCGGCATAGTTCTCTCGGTATGTGATTTGTTTAAAATTTTTCTATATGTCGACATATTGAGGACAATGTTTGATTTAGGTTTGGGGGTGCATTTGCATTTAGAGTTTTTAGTCTTTTATTTTACCTTTTATTTTCAAAAAAAAAAAAAAAAAAAAAAAAAAAAAAATCAAAACTCTTTTTGTAAAAACCTCCAACTTTTAGAGATTTTAGAGTCACTAGCGTGCTTCTAGCTATGTTTACATAGAGAATCAATCGAAATAACAAAAGTTAAATACCGAGAACACAATCGGGTTTCTTAGTTGATTAGAGCGTTAAAGTTGGATTTAACCATACCTGGAGGGCGAATTAGGTGCTTGTTTAGATATTCGGTAGTAGAATTGTGATCACCCATAGTGGAGACTACCCATTTTACATCAAGTGAGGCACCAACCTTCAATTTTTTGCAACTTTCTAGAAAAGCTGTTAGAGTGTGTGTCACCGTACGTCAATTCCGGGTAGGAATGGTGAGCTACCCAACTTCGCACCAATTTCAGCACTACTTTTGATCTCTTGAGTGCTAGTTTTTGTCAATCATGAGGGTGACGTCTAAAGATGAAAACTCCTTCTAAATACCGATTGCCGTTAGCATCACTCTCTCTCTCAATCAGCAAGACCCATAGAAACACATCATCGTCAACAACGGAGCATCATCAGAATATGGAAAGAAAAATTGATATAGTCCAAGGTTTATGTGCAACAAAGAAAAAAGAAAAGAAAATAGGATGAGAATTAATAAAATTTATAAAATCAAGACAATACAAGTTGTGAAAAAAATGAGTGATAAAGTCCTTTGTCCATGGAGTTAGTTGTGTCATTATTTGTATTTTTATTTTCACTTTTTGTAATTAAAAAAAAATAAAAAAATATATATATATATTGTAGTTTATTTTTTCTACCACCATGGTAAAGAAGAATTGAAAAAAAGAAAAATCCAAACAACAAGGAATTTGAGTAGAAAAGTTAAAAATTGTCAAGTTTTTGTGAAGTTTAGAAGTTCATCATCAACATTTGAAGACCGAAGACCGAAGATTGAAGACGTTTCTATGGTTCTTATGAGAGAGTGATATTAATTGCCGATCGGGTGAGAAGTGAGTGAGTACTCCCACCCCTTTCTAATGGTTGATTTCCTTTCTTAGAGATCATCAGAAAAAGATTATTTTTGTCCACACTTCTGTGGAGTCTCCAGATTTTATTTCGGAAGGTTATCCTTCTTACCTACAACGTGTGCAGGATTTCTCTCTTTATTCCTGCCTGCACACATGAGAGACTAAAAAAAATATCTTTTTGAGTGCAATTATCATAAAACCCTAATGGTGAGGCAGAAGTTGAGACTTATGATCACAATCGAATCCGAATTCTTTCATATGGTATGGTTACTTCTCGCTCAACACTTAAGGATGAGAATGCGTTCTTTGGTAGTTCTAACTTCCTGTTACTAGCATGCAGAAACTCTATGTCCTCATAGCTTCTAGGATGCTTGAGACTCTTTACACTCTGAAGTTGGAGAAGGTTTTGTGGGTACACCTCTGGTAAACCCTCACGAGACTACAACTCGTCCACTAGGGACACCTAGGGGTTTAAAGGCTTAGTGCATACGCTAAATGCATTCGAGAGACTGCTGACGGGGTATAGTTAGGATTTCTTATTTTCTTTTCACTTGAGGACAAGTAAAATTCGGGTTTGGGGGTATTTGATGAGTGCCAAATAGTGCATATTTATACACCTTTTTATTGGCATTTTACTCATCTTTTGCGCTTAGAAATCGGATATTATCCCAGTTCTCGTGTTTTCTTTGTTTTCAAGAATAAATATTTGTATTAATTAATTTTGTGTTTTTAGGTAATAAATAAAGCTCGGAGAAATTGAGGAGCCAAAAGAGCGAAGACTCGAGGGCAAGTGTCTATGGAGCGAAGCCGAAGCCGCGCGCGCAACAGTTGCAACCCAACAAGTAGCAACTCATCTACAAGACATGGGCTAGAGTTACCAATGACCCGGATCCGAACCCGCTCATCCCGAGCCGTTAAGATCTTCACTCGCCACATCCTACGGTCGCTCGGCATTGCACATCAACGTTTGATGCTCTCGCTCAACAACAGAATCACCAGCTTATATCTTGAGCCGTTCAGATCTCTCCCACGCATCCGACGCTCGCTACACCACTCACATCAAATCTTGATGCACCCGCTCAACACCACAACACCTATATAAACCCCCATCACTAAAACCTAATCTCATTTCTTTCCCCTTCACCCGACCAAACTCAGAGAGAGACCTTACCTCTCTTCTCTTCTTCCCCGACCAAAGTTGCAGAATCACCTCACCTCTGCCACCATCTCTCCTCCCGACAACAACCACTACATCAGCCGCACCTAGTTCTCCTACCTCTTCCTTAGCTTCTTCCCAAGGAGCTGAGTGAGAGATAGAAAGAAATAGGTTAGGGTTCTCGAGCCGAGGTAGCAAACATCATTTCAGAGCCGATGTGAGGGAGGGGAACAAGGGATTCAGAGGCCATTAAAGATTGGGTTTGATTTATTTTTGATTTATTTCGAATTTGATGAAGATTAGGGTTAGGGTTTTATTTGCATGTATAAATAGAGATGATTTGTGTTTGTTGGCGGGTATGCCTGGATTAGCCAGTGCATCCTTGTAGGTTTAATTTCTGTTTTTCATGTTCTAATTTAGTTGCTAGGGTTTGAGATGAAACCCTAACTTGCAACTGTGTTTTTCATGTTCATGAATTGTTCTTGATTGCTTGATTATTTTCAAGATAGGATTTAATCTCAGCATGTCACACTTTGCTCTCATAGTGTATACCAATACCATGGATGCACTGTAGTTGGATTATCCCTGTGATGACTATGCTACAACTCAAGCTCAATTAGACTAATGTTTATCTGCTGATTAATTGTGCTTTAGTCGGATAATACTTAGGATAAATACCTTAGTTGTGATTAAAATTATCGGTTGGAGAAACATCTTAGACATAAAGCGAGACTCGACACCTCTCCCTTAGCAAGAATAAGAGTAATATCATGAGTTGAAGACACAGTGTAGGTTAGTGGTGGATTTGCAGCCCTAGTATCCCCACTGTCACTAATTTATACCTTAGCTTAGGTTCATATCACATTTCACTACTTCAGCCGTATCGGTAAAACCCCCTGTTGTCACTTGTTACTACTTGAAACTCAGTCTAGAGCGAGCCTTTGATCAATCAAGCACCACAAGTCCTTGTGGGATCGACCTGTACTTGCCGCGTCTCCGATAGACGCAGTGCACTTGCGGTATTACATGTAGGCTTAATTATAAACACCTTCCGAGGCCTACCAAGGGAGGCACAAAAGGCCTCCAACTTAAACAAAGAAAGTTCTCTTTTGGAATTAAAAAGACCTTAGAAGAGCTAGGTCTCAAAATAGATTATGGTCCCTAATAAATCACTATAATTCTTCAGTGGTATGGGTTGCAGTTGCTGAAGTATTTTGTTCTTCTTCTTTTTGCAATAAATTGAATTTACTTGGAATGCAAAGCATGGTAATTCATAATTCTGTTTTGAATAAAAAAGAGAATATTTGGCTGTTTTGGAATAAAACGTTACCTAATCCCACAGTTGTTTCAATATCAAGTCATAGGATTACAGTAAGTATTGGAGGAGTTCTTATTTCAGGAGTTCATGCTCATGTTGATGTTATTCAAAGAAGATTTTTATGGTAAAAAATGGAAATTATCAGTGATTTGAAGATGCCCTGGTTAGTAATTGGTGATTTTAATGTCATTACTTCTATATATGAAAAAGTGGGTGGAAAAGTCCTAACACAAGAACAATGATGGATTTTACTTCTTGTTTGGATAATGGTGAATTAATGCAAGCACCTAGAATGAGTTGAATCATTCTTGGTTCAATTGTCAATTTGGTATTATGAAGAATTTTTTGCAATCTTCACGAGTTGTTTTTAATCAATTATGGTTACAAAAATATGAAGATTTGGGGTACAAAGTAGGATTAAGAATTGCTTGGATCATTCCCCTTTACTTGGTGGTTGTGCGAGTATACCTAAACCAAAAATGCTCCTCTGAGGTTTCAAAAAATATGGATTTCTCATCCAACCTTCTTGAAAGTGGTTCAACCGTGTTGGTATGTTCCATAGATAGTGATCCAACTTTTATTTTTCAGAATAAATTGAAAAGGTTAAAAAAGACACTGAAAGAATGGAATTGGAATGTGTTTGGAAATGTTCATATTCAAATCTAAGAAGTTGAAGCAAGAGTTCAAGATGCCATGATTAATTCTGCTAATAATCCCTTTGATGAATAAGCTTTAAGTAATTTAGTTGAAGCTGAAAATGTTTACAATTCTGAGGAGGCGCATTTGAGTACTATGCTAAAGCAAAAATCAAGAATCAAGTGGGTCAAAGAAGGATCAATAAATACTGGATTCTTTCATGCTAATCTTAAAATAAGATATGCAAGGAATTTTACCAGTGAATTAGAAGATAAGAATGGAGAAACGATAATAGATCAAGGAAAAATTGCTAAGAGTTAGTAAAACACTCTGAAGCAAAATTAAAGTTCCAAAATGTGTCTATAGAAAACTCTTTTCTAAATGCCATTCCTGAAGTAATAACAAGTGAAGATCAAGAAATGTTGGATGCAATTCCTGATGAAAATGAAATTAAAACAACATTTTTTTGGCACATAATTCGTGAAGATGTAGTGAATGCTATTCAATTCTACTGGATAAGAAAGTTCATTCCTAGAAGTTTAAATTCCAACTTCTTAGTTCTTCTTCCAAAGATTGAAGGAGCAAAAATCCAAACCATTTTAGACCAACTGGTCTAAGTAATGTTGGTTTCAAGATATTTACCAAAATCATTACTACAATGATGAGTGGTTTAATATTTAAGATAATATCTCCTTAACAAGCACTTTATGTTAAAGGTAGGAGCATCCAAGAGCAAATATTATTGGCTTCTGAAATGGTCAATGAGATGAAGAAGAAAATAAGATGTGGAAACATTGGTCTCAAACTGGATATCTCTCAAGCTTATGACTCAGTTAGATGGAATTTCCTCTTTCAAGTTTTATCAAATTTGGTTTTTCTAATAATTGGTGTGAATGGATACATACTCTGTTTCAATCACCAAGAATATCAGTCATGGTTAATGGTGGCCCTTATGGATTTTTCTCAGTTGGTAGAGGTTTGAGGCAAGGAGAACCTCTATCTCCAATACTATTTATTTTGATGGAAGAGGCCTTATGTAGAAGACTCGCTGATTTGGTCAATTCTGGTTCAATCATTCCTATGGTAGAAAGAAAACGTATTCATCCTACACATTTATTTTTTTGCAGATGATGTTTTCATATTCTGTAATGGAGCAAAAAAAGATTATCGAAAATATTTTGAAAATGCTAGAGGAGTATCAGCGAAGTTCATGACAAATTATAAATAGAACTAAGAGTAAATGCTTTATTGATGGCACCTCTAATATAAGGAAAATATTTTGTAAGACTGACGGGTATTCCAATAGGTGGTGGTTGTACAATGCGTATACCACCTATGTTGACCAAGAGAGATTACATGGGGTATGACAATACTTATTTTTCTGGTGTGGTGGAAAACCAGGATGCGGGAGCAGCAATTGCAGAGAAAGCGAGGCTAGAAGGTCGTCTTTATGAGAAAGTTGGTACATGGGAATCCCAAGCGAGCTCTATTCCATTAGGATCTCATGCACACTACAGCAAGAGTAAACAACACATAAACAACGAGGGTGTTTGGGAAGAATTGACCAGAATATTTTTTTATTGTGGTGTATTGGTACATTTTTGATAGGAAACACTACAACAAGAGCAAATAAGGGATGGTTAGTATTGATGGAAAATTTGCATAATCTCGGCCAATGTGATTGGGGCAGTGCTGCACTGGGAAATTTGTTTGATTTTCTTGACAAATGGAGTTATACAAAGCGTTCGGGAACGGATAGGATGTGGATGATTATATAGAGTATTGGTACTACTTCTATTTTTGCAATTGTCTACAAAATTTTAACTTTTGAGACTTAATACAACTATTATCAATAATCAGTATTGCTATCCTGCCATTTTATTATTTAGGAAGCAGAATAGAGTGGGTCGAAGTCAAGTTGATAACTACAACCATTTAATTGGAACAACTTGACATGAGAACCAAAGAATCAGTGATATGGCAACCACGTAGAGATGATCAGTATAGCAGTTTTAAAGAGGTAGTGGAGGCATATGAAATGTCGAAGAATAGAGTTGTATTCTATGATTTTAGGGGTTAGTGGTTCAGTATAGGGCTGTCAATGGGTACCCACTACCCGGAACCGGAACCGGACCCGTTAGATTCGGGTCCGGTTCTTGGTCCTAAAGTTGGACCCATTAGCAACTTAGGACCCGACGGGTAATTACCCGATTGGACCCGAATGTTAACGGGTAATACCCGCAGTCGGTACCATGGGTAATTGATAGGTGTCTAAAACACCTAATTTACTATCTAGTTGTTACGCTTTCTTTGCTATTTTCTTGTGAATTATGTACTTTACGTGTGTTTTTGAGTTATTAGGTACTCTGGAGTCGCACGGAGGAAAAGAAGCGGAAATCATCCCAATTGGAGCAAAAGGGCAAAATTGTCATTTCATGGGAGAACACTATCTGGAGCCCAGTCAAGGTTAAGGGACAACTCTCTTTTGGAAGAGTATTAAACGACAACCAGCATTGGTTAGGGGGCTGCTAGCTGTGTAGCCCTTATCAGAAGCCACCTAAGTGGGAATAACCATCCCATTCCTACACCTAAACCTAAATCGAGAGAAATGTTTTCTCTAACATTTATTTACTTCTCCACCTGAAATGATTGAGAGCGATGTTACCTTGAATTACGGATCGAGAGAAGAGAAAAAATTGAAGCTTTACGATGCCATTGAGGTTTCTTCTTTGCTTAATAGAGAAACTTAAATTTGATGAGGGTTTGATGAGATCGTTAATCAAACAAGATATTTTTGTGCTAAAGATGAAAATTTGAAGTAATTGGAGCTGAAATTGAAAACGAAATCAGTGAGTTCAAGATAAATGAAGATCGAGAAGAAGCTAGGGTTCACTATTTTAGGGTTCAAGTTGAGAGAAGAAATGAGAATCCGCTGATGATTGAGTTGTTGAAGAATCAGATGAATGGGTATTCGAGTTTAGTAAATCTGTGATGATTCTCAAGGTTTATCGAGATGGAGTTCTGATTAAGAAGATATGAAGAAGGGTTTGAACCGAATACTGTGTAATTTGGCCATGACTAGATCAAGTGAGAAGAGAACGATCTGCTGCCTGGAATTTGTAGAGCTATGTTGGGGATTTGAAGCAATTAATGGTGTTGTTGTGCTGCTGTAATGTATTTGATGCAGGAAATTGATGTGTAGATGAGTAATGGGTCTTGAGACATGTGGTTGAAGCAGTGGGACTTAAGAAGTTGCATGGGAAGCTACTGAGAGAGGTTGAAGTTGAACCGAAAGCGACTAATTGAAGTTGTAAGCAGAGTTAATTGGTGCTTGCGGGGTGACATAAATTCAAAGTTGGAATTACGAGAGATGAATGGGATTTGATTGAGTTCGAGCAACATGGAGAAGAAGATGGAAGAAAGGTTGTTGAGGCAACGTATTCTTTGCGATGGGATTTTTGGTACAAGGTTTATAAAGAATTGTGGTTGAGAGAAGGAATGGCAGAAGCAAGAGTCAGTTGCTGCTGTTACGAGATAAGCAGGAACTGCAGTGTCTATGGTTGTAGGTGGTGGTGGAAGTTGAGAGTGCAATGGCTAGGAAGTGAAGAGGTGGTGTTGTGTTGCTTGCCAGGGAATTGTTACCGTTGGCATTTGAGTTGAAGAAGCTGCAAGTTGAGTCAGGTAATGGAAGTTGTGGTTAAGCTGGAGCAAGGCTGGAACTGGAAGTGAGTTGGGTTGATTAGATTGAGAAGATTTAGAGGAGATGCTGCTATGTGAGCTGAGTTAGAAGATATGAGACTTGGATGATGTGTTGATGCTCATAGTGATATTCTGATGGTGATTGTGTGCTAATGGTACTACGATTTGCGAGATTAAGGCTTTGTGCCAGCGAGTTGAATGCCATGAAGTCGCTGCTGATGGAAGAAACGATGCTTTGCCTTGTGTTGTTCTTGAATGGAATTTGAATTTGAGGTGGATTGAGAAGGCAAGAATGGATTTAATGTTGGATTGCAGTTGTTGATGGTGGTTTTTTAAACAAGGGGTAAAATCGTAAAACCCCATGACCAAGTGTTACCCGCAACACATTAACTAAGAGCATTTAACTCAGGTGTAAATAATTAATTGGGGTATTTTTTCAAAATACCAGATTAGGGTTTTCGACACAGAACCCTAATTCCAAAACCAACCGCACACCGCGCACCATGGAAACAATGCTAAACCAAGCCGCACACTGCGCACCATGGCAACAATGCCAAATCAAGCCGCATCTTTGCGCACCATGGCAACAATGCCAAACCAAGCCGCATCTTGCACCATGGCAACAATGCCAAACCAAGCCATATCTGCGCACCATGGCAACAATACCAAACCAAGCCGCTGCCGCACACCATGGAAAATTTGCTAAACCAAGCCGCAAACTGCGCACCATGGAAACAATGCCAAATCAAGCCGCATCTTTGCGCACCATGGCAACAATGCCAAACCAAGCCGCATCTTTGCGCACCATGGCAACAATGCCAAACCAAGCCGCACAAGCACCATGGCAACAACGCCAAAACCAAGCCGCACACTGCGCACCATGGCAACAATGCCAAACCAAGCCGCACAATGCGCACCATGCCAACAACGCCAAAACCAAGGCGCACAAGCGCACCATGGCAACAATGCCAAACCAAGCCGCACACTGGCACCATGGCAACAACGCCAAACCAAGCCGCTATGCCTTTGGCACACGCCAAATATAGGCCCTAGGCATGCAAGACTTGCAACTAGGTCAACATGGCGTACGTGCCATTGGCACATGCCAACACGTACATAAGCCATATTTCCAAGCCGCTATGCCATTGGCACACGCCAAATATAGCGCCCTAGGCTTGCAAGACTTGCAACTAGGTCAACATGGCCGTACGTGCCATTGGCACATGCCAACACGTCTGCAAGCCATATTTCCAAGCCGCTATGCCATTGGCACATGCCAAATATAGCGCCCTAGGCTTGCAAGACTTGCAACTAGGTCAACATGGCCGTACGTGCCATTGGCACATGCCAACACGTACCGCAAGCCATATTTCCAAGTCGCTATGCCATTGGCACATGCCAAATATAGCGCCCTAGGCTTGCAAGACTTGCAACTAGGTCAACATGGCCGTACGTGCCATTGGCACATGCCAACACGTACCGCAAGCCATATTTCCAAGTCGCTATGCCATTGGCACATGCCAAATATAGCGCCCTAGGCTTGCAAGACTTGCAACTAGGTCAACATGGCCGTACGTGCCATTGGCACATGCCAACACGTACCATAAGCCATATTTCCAAGTCGCTATGCCATTGGCACATGCCAAATATAGCGCCCTAGGCTTGCAAGACTTGCAACTAGGTCAACATGGCCGTACGTGCCATTGGCACATGCCAACACGTACCACAAGCCATATTTCCAAGTCGCTATGCCATTGGCACATGCCAAATATAGCGCCCTAGGCTTGCAAGACTTGCAACTAGGTCAACATGGCCGTACGTGCCATTAGCACATGCCAACACGTACCGCAAGCCATATTTCCAAGTCGCTATGCCATTGGCACATGCCAAATATAGCGCCCTAGGCTTGCAAGACTTGCAACTAGGTCAACATGGCCGTACGTGCCATTGGCACATGCCAACACGTACCGCAAGCCATATTTCCAAGTCGCTATGCCATTAGCGCGCGCCAAATATAGCGCCCTAGGCTTGCAAGACTTGCAACTAGGTCAACATGGCCGTGCATGCCATTGGCACATCCCAAACACACACGTTGGTAGCCTAACTTGCAAACCGTGCAACCTACCACCAAGGCCACGGCCCTAACGGCCACGCATGCCATTGGCACATGCTAAACACACACGCTGGTAGCCTAACTTGCAAACCGTGCAACCTACCACCAAGGCGTTCCACACACGCCATTGGCACGTGCCACACACGCCACTAGCAGCTCTGGCATTGCCACTTGCGCTCGAGGTGCAACTCGCAACAAAGGCATTCCGCACATGCCATTGGCACATGCCATATGCGCCCCTAGCAGCACCACTTGCACTCAAGATGCAACCAACACTCGAGACGTCAACACAAACTGGGGGATGCTTTCTAGGGTTTTGGTTTGGCGGTCACAACATGCAGCGTACACTACGCTCACATTAAGAAAGCGTGAAAAGGAATAAAGCGGTCAAATAAAAGAGGAAATAATGGTGAAAACGTTTTCACCCATTAACACCATGCGGTTACCACCTCCTCTCATTATTTCACCCTTTACTCTCTTCCTTCATGAGGCCAGGGTACGTTTCAATCTCGACTTGTATAAATAGGTCTTACCTATTTCCACCAGACAACAAGTCTCGGTCAGGAGAAAAATACTACACTCTCAGAAAGGCAACTTTGCAAGCTCTCCCAAAATCTTTCATCTCTTGTAAGCTTCCTAAGCTTTCAATTTCTGATACAAGTCGAGATACTACTCTCCCAGAATTATTCTGGTCTCAACACCTTTCTTTGCTTCCATCCCCAAATCAACCCTTCTCCTCCACTTTGTGACCGAAGCAAGTCTGGAACGGCCATTTCTTGGTTTAGGCCGGACTTGTACAGATTGATCTCTCGAATTTACAAAGTGCTCACGTGCAGCACATTTGTTTAGGGTTTGAACCAGTTTCTCACTCACCTACCGCAATTACCGAAATCAGCAGAAACGATTTTTACCCATAAACAATTAGCGACCATAGCGGGAGGATTGATCTATCGGCTACAATGTTAGACTGTCGATCTCGTGCTTCGACCCAGATGTCAAGATGGTAGGGGAAGGCGACTCAATCCGACTCAACTACCAGACAACCCGGTTACCAGTTGCAAAAACTACACGAGAAAACTGGGGACTCGTTGAAGATGCTACCAGCGATTGGGGACTTGCGACTCAATCCGACTCAACTACCAGGCAACCCGGTTATCAGTTGTTAAAACTACACCAGAAAACTGGGGACTCGCTGAAGACGCTACCATCAATTGGGGACTAACTGGCGATGCTACCAGCAAAGCCGCCTTTTACTTGGAGAGAGGCGTGTTTGCAAGTGAGTAAATTTAGATTGGGCAAGATATACGATCTGTTTTTAGACTCTTAGTAAAACCGTCATACTACTGAGTATTGTGCCTATTGCTAGCACACACTTTCATAAAAGTAATATTCCTTTCCCAAAACATAATCAGAGTCATATTATCAAAACCATTCATCCCAGAAATAATCCAATATCCTCAAAAGCTACCAGCTGTCTACCAAAACTGGTTCAAACTCGAACCGGACATCCAGTATGTCTTTCAAAAAAAGAAGAGAAAAGAACCTAAATGAAAGTTTAACGAGAAAACATTCAAGGAAAATCATCCAACAGAGGTCTGTTTTTCTTGGAGAAAGTCAACTTTGCATCTTCAAGAGCCGCTCTCTTCATAGTCAACATCTTGGAAAGCTTTTTTGAGTTCTACCTCCTGTCGTGCAATCTCCTCAGCGGAAAGGCTTTCGATTGCTGCATCTTTCAACTTTTGGATCTCAGCAAGGCCTTCGACAAACCACGAAGTGTTGAACTCCTTTTATACGCACACGTCGCGATGGTGCTCCCAATCGGCAATAACGTCTTCAGAAACGGTGTGACCAGTCACCACACGCATATCCTCGATGGAAGATAAAGCCTCTTCCACACGCTTACCAAACGCACATGCCAGGCACACATGCCGCACGCGCATGCCAGCCGCAGTACCACACTTTGTGATAACAGTTTGCATCCTTCCAGCGCTAACATCTTGCGCCCTTCCAGCACCATCCTCGCCCTTGAAATAGCGCCATGGCTCTAGCACTTCGTGATCAAAACGTGTCATCCTGCTGCACGATACACTTACGATCACCGGAACCCGGCCACTTCCGCCACCCCAACGGTTGTTCAAGCATGGAAGCTCCAACCGTCACCAGACGCTACTCCACCATCGGGAAAAGATACTTTGGAAGATCCGGAAGAAGCCGACCTCCTTTTTAGCACCATTGATTTGATGAAAAGACAAAAGATACTTCAAAGGGACGCGCGTTTATAGATGAAGAGGCTCGCGTTGCTCTTGAACGCCCATGAAGGGGATAAGCAATCCAATTTCATCACACGTGAAGATCGGAAAAACTTCTCCAAAATCGAAAGCAAGGGAAATCAACAACTCTCCTGAGTTCACGGAGACCCTTCTTCCATTAGGACCCGCATAATGGGAACTTCGCCCACAAAGTCGTATAGTCTATGATGAAACAGTTATGTAAGATTCTATATTTCTCCAAGGCGTAGCGTCAAGACATATTTGCACCCCTCAACCGCACTACATCAGGAAAGCAGGCGTTTCCAGCCAGGGAAGCCGCTCCCAAACCCCAACCTCTCTTAGAAAGCACGATCGAAAGATGTAACTGGGGACTCCTAACCTCTGTTATCTTGAGGGATGTCGAGTTTGACAAAACGTGACGCGGCCTCCGACTTCAAAATGGTAGCCGTCAAGGCTCTGAGAGTTGCAAGATGTCGTTTCAACGTTCTCTCCAGAAGTAACTACGCATAAACGCTCTCCAGCAGCGGCTTCGCTTCAACGTTCGCTTCAACGCCACTCCTTCCTGCAAAGGGTCGTGCCGCCACACTCCCCATATCAAGGAACATACCCACATCCAGCCAATCTTCGTAGTCATGGACACCTTTTAATCCATCTCGCCAAAACTCGTAATCATAGACAGTTTGCTCGTTGACGCATCCAGCCAATCCTTTTACTTCCACGGAAGGCCATAGAATATCAACCAACCTACTTTTCTACCACGACAATGTAGTTTCTCCTAATTACATCTCCTACCAAGAATTGTTGCCCCTCATTCGTTGATACCATCCAGAGCTTCACCGCAGCAGCAATTACTACAAAGATGGAAACACGTATACCATACTTGAGGACGGAAGATATACACGGGATCCGTTCAATGTTAAAGCTCCGAAGACACAGTCCACCAAAAATACGTACCCACAACACGGTCCTCTACTCTTCAACGGTGCAGCGCAAGAATATCATCACCTCTCTCTCTAGAAGACGCCTTAAACACTTTACGAGGCCGCGGAGGATCCCGAGCCTGCACTATCCAGAATATGTCATCATGTAACTTCTGAGCATCCCAAACACATCCAGCAAGATGCATCGGCACCGAAGTTTTCTCCCAAATGGTAAGGGCCGTACATAATCACTAAAGCGTATGACAGTGGTTACTACAAGATTATCTTAAAGAAGATGGGGAAAGCTAGAGACAGTCATCAACGGAAAGTGGCTTAAGGCATACTACGCCTAATCACTTCCCTGCAACATGCTACATCAAAAATTCCTACTCTTCAAGTCTCAAGTTAAATCTTCAATCCTCTGAAACTCCAAGGCCAAAGCTTTCTCCTCTTCCAGCATGGCTTCTGTGGCAGGAATCACACCAGCAAGAATACCAGCTCTGTCGACTTTCACAATATTGAGACGATGCCACAACCAGCTAATATTAAACTCCAAGGATTCACAGGTGGACACCATGTTCTCCCACCTTTGAATAGCTAACTCTGCAGCGGCACGGATGGACATATTCTCCATCTCAACAATCATTGGCAAAAGACAGTTCACTACGGAAACCAAGGCGGACGAACATCACTTCACTGCGCTCCTGGTAGCGATATGTGATGCGTGTCGTAGGTGCAATCAAATTAATTAATACTTTACTACCTAATTAACAAGTAATATAGGGCAGTCAAGGTCGATCCCACGAGGAGCAAGAGATTCTAGTTGTAAAAGTTGTCACAAGAGGGGGTGTAAAAAGCAAAAGAAAATAAACAAAACAATTAAAAGGAAAGGTTGAAAGTAATAAGAGAGACAAGATCAAGGAATCCTTCTTCGTTACGAAACAATGAATCAAGTTATGTTCTCTTCCACTTGTTATTAGTCACAGATTATCACCAACCGTAGGATAGCAGGTCCGCTTAGCTAGCCCCAAAATCCCTAATTTCACTGAGTAACTTGTCCGCTTAGTTATCGAGATTCTATTCAAAAGAACCACCTTGAGGTCCGCTTACAAGATGTAATTCCCTAATGCATTAAGATTTATGAATTTAGGTTTAGTACTAGTAGTTAAACTCGGTTCGCTTGGTTCACTTTCTAGCGTTGTTTCTACACACAATTGCTCCACGGAATCCCTCCGCAAGGTCTCGTGTTTGCTACTTATGTAAAAAGTCAAGAAACGATTACTTATCTCCTAACTTTCACTAGCTTTAGATTAAATCGACAAATCAATTTAGTTGGCCACCTAAACAATCTATCAATCAATCATGAATGTCTTTAAGATCATTCCTATTAGTAAAAACAAACGATAATCATGTGAAAAACTTCAAGATAGAATTGAAACAAAAACTCAAATCATATGTTTAAAAACTAGGAATTCATCCTCAATCAATAAAATTAGCTACTCATGTTAAAGAGTTCACACAAAGAATAAGAAAAGAAAAGAATTGTGTGTGTAAAGATGTGTGAAAAGATATGTAGAGAGGTGTGTAGAAGTTGTAGAAAACTTCTCTATTTATAGGCTTCAATATTCTCCAATTCTTCCAAGGAATAGAATCCTTATTCTTTGCAATTCAATTTCCAAATCAAGCTTTTCTCAACTCTTCCACCTTCTCTTTCCAAGTTTGAGTCCAATTCTCCATCCAATTCCTAGCCCAAGCCTTCACACCCATGAGAGGTCCATAGAAAATTCGGAATTTTGCTCGGGAAAAACTGGGATTGTGGCCGGAATTTGGCCGGAAAACGTCATGCCACCACGAAAATTTCTCCGTCGAGAGAATATTCGACGGAATATTCCGTCGGTCCTCAGTTAGGACTAACGGTCAAACGGGTCAACCGTCAGTCAACGAGTTAGTCAACAGTCAAAGTAGAAGAGAGTCGACCAATGAGTCACCAACTCGACTCGGTCTTAGTCAGGCCCGAGTCAGGTCAACTCCGGAGTCGGAACCAGAGTCGGTGATCCCGCTCGGTCCGGACCCGGACCACTTGCCGGGCCATCCGGTGTTGCACCAAGATGGTGCATCATTTACTCGCTCCCAGCCATAATGGTCGCTCAACTCCGCAATTGCTCGGCCTTCTCGGCTTTCTCTAAACAGACTTGCCGAAAGCCAGTTCACTAGCATACACCGAGACAATCACCGCCCTAATTAAGCAGCTTCAATCAACTCTACAATCTCAGCTCTACCAACCAGCACCAGGAATTCTTATTCAAATCACCACCTCATGTCTTTGCAGCATCACTAACAGCTTCAAAATTCAATGTGCAACTCTGTTTCAAACCACAGTAGCCACCTGCAACAATGCCACCAACAACCTCATTACAGGAACCACCCGGTCTTAGCCTATAACTCCAGCCCTGCACTTTCTTGCATTCAGTGACATCCAGCTTCAATCCTGCAGCTGCAAATTCACACTCATCTGCATTCCATAACCCATGTTATGCACCATTGTGGCGCAATAGTCACAACTCCATCCTGCCATCCCTTGTATCAGCAGCTGTAGCTCCATTCAAGAATTTCAACCATTCCTCGATGCTCGGTCCACTGTTCATCTCATATCCTAACCAAACTTCCAATCTAGCTCCATCGGACACTGCAACATCCTGCTCTCCTCCTGCAGCTCAAACTCTTGTAGGCATCATGGCAGCAGCACCCATTGGCAGCCTATACTGTTACTTGCCTGCCTTCAACATTAACAACAAACCCATTCAGCTCCAGATACTTTAATTCATTACAAGGCTCAATTTCTCCACTTTCAGCAAACCCTAACTCCAACTGAATCTCTCAGACCCCATCCGAGCTCAATTGCATCTGTTACACAATCTTTTCTCACACATATTCATTGTTCCTTGTTTGTTCATCAATCGACAGACTCCAGCTAGAACGAACTCTTCTCGATTTGCCAAACTTAATCGAATTTAACCCCTTGATACTCTCCTTCCCAGCTTTGAATCACCATTTCCATTAATCGATCGGAGACATCAACCTAAACCCGTCTGTATCTAAGCTTCTCAAAAATCCCATTTAATCTCAGATCCCTTTGAGCATCTTGCAAATTGGTCAATCTATCAGTTTCATCACTAACCCCTGTAATTTCTTATCACCCTGAGTTCAATCTCTCCACCACAGTAAAACTATTTTCAATTCATCTTCATTCCTATCTTCCACAGATCGATCCCTAATTTCTTCATCTGCGTTCCATCTCTCGATCTACTCTCTCTGAGCTTCAATATCTCAACTTCTCGTTCTCAATCAACTCACAGCTTAACCTCAACAGAACCACCTTCCTCTCCAATTCTTAGGCAATCAGCCATGAGTCTCTCAGCTTCAGGTGAAAAAAATGATTGGGATAATAAAATGAGAAACTTCTCTCGATTTTAGTTTTTAGGATTATAATTACACGGATCCGGGTCGGGTTTGGATCCGGGTACGGGTATGGTTCTACGGGTTTAGGGTGTGGGTGGATTCAGACACCCACCATTAATACACCCAAAATGTGCTATTTTCACTCCCTTCTTTTGGATAAGGGACACCTCTTTGTCCTCCCCTTAACCTTGGCTGGGCTCCATATAGTATTCGCCCTTGATAAAATGACAAGTTTGCCCTTTTTGCTCAATTTTGATGATTTCTTCTTCTTTTCCTCTGTGCGACTCCAAAGTAACTACAAAACTCAAAACAAGCGTAAAATACAAAATTCACACGAAAAATAGCAAAGAAAGCATAAACTCTAGATAGTAAATACGGTGTATTCTACACTTATCAAATTCCCCCACACTTAGACTTTGCTAGTCCTCGAGCAAATCAAACTAAAAACTCACAACTTCAAAGCATTCAAGCGTCACAAGCATCCAAAAAGCTATGAGGACATAGAGTTTCGCATGCTAGTAATAAGAAGTTAGAAATACTAAAGAACATATTCTCGTTCTTAAATGTTGAGTGAGAAATAACCACACCATAATGAGAGAACGCGTGTTTGAGAAACGATCAATAAGCATTTCGCCTCGACTTCTGCCTCACCAAAAGGATTTTATGATAATTGCACTCAAAAAGACGGCTTTTTTATGGTTCTCACATGTGTGCAGGTAGGAATGAAGATAGAAATCCTGCATCACGTTGAATGGTGGGAAGGATAACTTCCGAAATATTTTTAAAAACCCACATCTTTTAACATTTTGAAAAACCATTTTTCTGACGATCTCTAAGAAAGGAAATCAACCATATTATCGAGGATGAGATTACTTACTTACCTTCACATCCGATCGCCAATTATGATAACACCACTCTCACGGCATCCAATAGAAACGTCTTCCGCTCCTCGTCTTGATCTTCATAGTCTTCGTCTTCGGTTTCAACTATTGATGATAAACCCTTGCATTTCATAGATCCTTAACAATTCTTAACTCTTTTCCTTGAAATCCTTGTCGCTTGAAACTTCCTTATACATTTTCCTTCCCACGGCTAATAAAAAATAAAAAATATTTCTCTTGTGTTTTTCTTTTCTTTCCTTTTCTTTTTTTTTTTTTTTTTTTTTTTTTTTTTTTTTTTTTTTTTTCAATTTTTTTTTTTTTTTTTTTTTTTTTGAAACAAGAGAAATTAAATACAAAAATAAACCATGGCCGTGGGAGAAGTATTTTACCGCTTGATTCTTCACAACTTGTATCGTCTTGAAATCATAAACTTCAAAAATTCTCACCTTTTAATTTTCTTCGCTTTCATGAATAAGTCTTCATACTTGAATATAAAATTACCTCATTGTATTGTAAGTCCTCAACATATATGTGAATCCGCTCATTTGTATGTTGCTTTACTCGTATTTGAAATTTGCTCTTTTTCCCGTTCCGTTGCTTGTAAACCTTAAACTTTTCCAACTTTCCTTGTAGATTTTGATGTCGCTCCTTGTTGATGATGAATGTGTTTCTATGGATCCGTTGTTGTCGTGAGAGAGAATGGTGCTAACTGCAAATCGAACTACAAGAAGGAAGCTTTCATCTATGGACGTCACCCTCATGATTGACAAAATTAGCACTCAAGAGATCAAAGAGTAGTGCTTCTATTGGTGGGAGGTTGGGTAGCTCACCATTCTACCCGGAATTGACTTACGGTGACACACACTCAAAAGAAAGCTCTTTAGTAGATGGAAGAATTCTGGTCGGTGCCTCTCATGATATGAACACGGGTAGTCTCCACTAATGATTGATCAGCAACTCTAATAACGCACTTCTCCCTGCACCAAATTCGCATCACCGGCATGATTAAATCCATTATTTAACACTCAAACAAGCAAGAAATCCGAACGTAATTCTCTAACATTTCCAAGTTCAATTATGTCGGTCAAAATCTCTATGTAAACATACCTAGAAGTATGCTAGTGACTCTAAAATCTTTAAAAGTTGGAATTTTTAAGTAAAACTTTTTTTTTTTTTTTTCAAAATTTTTTAATTTTTTTGTAATTTAAATTTTTTAATTTTTTTGTAATTTTTGTTTTAAAAACATGCTTAACCACTCCCCCACACTTAAACCTTACATTGTCCTCAATGTAATTGAATCCTCCTAGTAAAGTCAAGGTGGGAAATTTTAACATGATAAGAAACAAGAAAAAGAAATAACAAATAAAAAGCAAAAGGATAAGAAATACAAAACCGATGGGTTGCCTCCCATTAAGCGCTTGTGTTAAAGTCGACGGCCCGACTTAGCTCTTGCAAGATTCATTAGCCCGGATCAATCTCTTTTACGGGAAAACATGATTCCACATCATTAGGGTATCGCGTTGTCTCAAAGATATTGAAGTGAATGAGTGTACCATCAAACTCCATAGTCAAGGTGCCATTTTGGACATCAATCTTTGTTCCGGCGGTGCTTAAGAATGGTCTACCCAAAAGCAAAGGTGTAGACTTGGAAGAATTCTCATCATTCATGTCTAAGACATAGAAATCGGCCGGAAATACAAGCTTATTAACCTGCACCAAAACATTCTCAACAATCCCTTTCGGGTAAACATTAGATCGGTTAGCAAGTTCAAGAACTACCCCGGTCTCCTTAAGAGGACCGAGATTCAAAGAATCATAAATCGAGGAAGGCATAACATTAACCGACGCTCCCAAATCTAGCAAAGCTCGAGTAAACCTTGTTTTACCAATTGTGCAAGGTATATTGAAACTACCGGGGTCCTTTAATTTTGGTGGGAGTTTCTTGAGAATAAACGCCGAAGCATTTTCCCCCACACTCATGACTTCATTCCCTTTCAACCTTTTCTTCTTCATGCACATCTCCTTTAAGAACTTTGCACACCGAGGAATTTGACGAAGAGCTTCTATGAGTGGAATATTGACTTGTACTTTCTTAAAGATCTCCCAAATATCCATGTATTCCAAGTCTCTCTTTGATTTAGCAAATCGGCTAGGAACGGGGGTGGAGTTGTGAAAGTAGGAACCGTCTCCTCGGGTTGGTTGGTTGGAGATGTTTTCTCCTTTGGTGTGGTTTCAATTTCCTCTTTCTCATCATACACCTTATCTTGTTGATTTGGTTGCTCCACATGTTTCCACTCCTCAAGGTAATCGCATTAACACTCTCTCTTGGATTAACAATTGGTTGTGAAGGAAGTTTTGTGAAAGCTTGCGCTTTCAATAAGTTCACATCGGTCGCTAATTGCCCCACTTGAATTTGTAACTCCTTGATTGCCGAATCGGTCTTTTGTTGGTGTTGTTGGCTTTGTTGCAACATAGAAGTAAGACCTTGCATACCTTGCATTAACACATTGAGCTTGTCATCATTCAAAGAATCACGCTCCTTGACTTGTTGTGGTTAAAATTGTTGTTGAGGTTGGAAACGTGATTGTTGAAAACCACCTTGTTGATCATACGGATTGGAAACCGCCGCTTGCTTGTTTGCATAACTAAAGTTGGGATGATCCTTCCACCCGGGATTGTAAGTATTCGAGTATGGATCGTACCTTGGCCTTTGATTCGGATATAAAGCATTCACTTGTTCGGTCTCATTATCCGGAATAATTACCGCGGCAATCCTTTGCATCATTATCTCCATGTTACTCATCCTTTGATCAAGATATGATGACGAATCACTAACTTCATGCACTCGCCTAACCGTTGGTTCATCCCTTGTGTAGAATTGTTGCGAGTTTGCCGCCATACTTTCAATCAACTCGGTAGCTTGGGCCACCGTCTTGTTCATTAGTGAACCACCACCCGCGGCGTCAAGAAGAGACCTATCACTTGGGTGGAGAGCTTCATAGAAGTATTGGAGTATCATAGCGTCACTAAATTGATGGTGTGGACAGCTTCCACCAACCTCTTGTAACGCTCCCAACATTCATACAATGATTCTCCCACTTGTTGTTTCAATCCACAAATCTCCTTGCGAATTTGAGTAGCTTTGGATGCGGGAAAATATCTCTCAAGAAAAAGTTTCTTCATCCCATTCCATGTTGTGATACTTCCGGAAGGCAAATAATATAACCATTCCTTAGCATTACCCGTCAAAGAAAACGGGAAAGCTTTCAACATTGCTCCATCCGCATTAGTCTCCTGGAAGCATAGCCATAACTATGGTGTAGAAGTCCATAAGATGTTTGTTTGGGTCCTCATTCACCATGCCATGGAACTTTGGTAACTCTCTAATCAACCCGGCTTGATTTCGAAGGTTGAGTTAGTTTGGATACACCATTGTTGTGTATCAAGCCTGTGAGAAGCTAGGTCCTTTAGTGTACGATCGGCCATTGTTTCTTCCTCTTTGTCCGAATCACTTGATGAAGAAGGAGGAAGTGGAGTGTTAATCGCTCGAATGAAATCCTTTAGTTGAGTGCTTGGGATCGAAGACGTATTGGACTCGGTCTACCCCCTTTAAGCATTCACCAAAGGTATAACACCTGAAACAAGATTCTCACAAACCAAGTTAGATACGGTAAAGAATCTAACAAAGCAAAAAAAGAATAAAAACAACTAAAAAATCGCCCGTTGCTCCCCGGCAACGGCGCCAAAAATTTGATGCGTGTCGTAGGTGCAATCAAATTAATTAATACTTTACTACCTAATTAACAAGTAATATAGGGCAGTCAAGGTCGATCCCACGAGGAGCAAGAGATTCTAGTTGTAAAAGTTGTCACAAGAGGGGGTGTAAAAAGCAAAAGAAAATAAACAAAACAATTAAAAGGAAAAGTTGAAAGCAATAAGAGAGACAAGATCAAGGAATCCTTCTTCGTTACGAAACAATGAATCAAGTTATGTTCTCTTCTACTTGTTATTAGTCACAGATTATCACCAACCGTAGGATAGCAGGTCCGCTTAGCTAGCCCCAAAATCCCTAATTTCACCGATAATGGTCCGCTTTAGTTATCGATTCTATTCAAAAGAACCACCTTGAGGTCCGCTTACAAGATGTAATTCCCAGAATGCATTAAGATTTATGAATTTAGGTTTAGTACTAGTAGTTAAACTCGGTTCGCTTGGTTCACTTTCTAGCGTTGTTTCTACACACAATTGCTCCACGGAATCCCTCACTTGCAAGGTCTCGTGTTTGCTACTTATGTAAAGAGTCAAGAAACGATTACTTATCTCCTAACTTTCACTAGCTTTAGATCAAATTAACAAATCAATTTAGTTGGCCACCTAAACAATCTATCAATCAATCATGAATGTCTTTAAGATCATTCCTATTAGTAAAAACAAACGATAATCATGTGAAAAACTTCAAGATAGAATTGAAACAAAAACTTCAAGGTCGATCCCACGAGGAGCAAGAGATTCTAGTTGTAAAAGTTGTCACAAGAGGGGGGTGTAAAAAGCAAAAGAAAATAAACAAAACAATTAAAAGGAAAAGTTGAAAGCAATAAGAGAGACAAGATCAAGGAATCCTTCTTCGTTATGAAACAATGAATCAAGTTATGTTCTCTTCTACTTGTTATTAGTCACAGATTATCACCAACCGTAGGATAGCGAGTCCGCTTAGCTAGCCCCAAAATCCCTAATTTCACCGAGTAAATGTGTCCGCTTAGTTATCGATTCTATTCAAAAGAACCACCTTGAGGTCCGCTTACAAGATGTAATTCCCCAGAGAATGCATTAAGATTTATGAATTTAGGTTTAGTACTAGTAGTTAAACTCGGTTCGCTTGGTTCACTTTCTAGCGTTGTTTCTACACACAATTGCTCCACGGAATCCTCCGCAAGGTCTCGTGTTTGCTACTTATGTAAAAAGTCAAGAAACGATTACTTATCTCCTAACTTTCACTAGCTTTAGATTAAATCTACAAATCAATTTAGTTGGCCACCTAAACAATCTATCAATCAATCATGAATGTCTTTAAGATCATTCCTATTAGTAAAAACAAACGATAATCATGTGAAAAACTTCAAGATAGAATTGAAACAAAAACTCAAATCATATGTTTAAAAACTAGGAATTCATCCTCAATCAATAAAATTAGCTACTCATGTTAAAGAGTTCACACAAAGAATAAGAAAAGAAAAGAATTGTGTGTGTAAAGATGTGTGAAAAGATATGTAGAGGTGTGTAGAAGTTGTAGAAAACTTCTCTATTTATAGGCTTCAATATTCTCCAATTCTTCCAGGAATAGAATCCTTATTCTTTTGCAATTCAATTTCCAAATCCAAGCTTTTCTCAACTCTTCCACCTTCTCTTTCCAAGTTTGAGTCCAATTCTCCATCCAATTCCTAGCCCAAGCCTTCACACCATGAGAGAGGTCCATAGAAAAATTCTGAATTTTGCTCGCCGAAAACTGGGATTGTGACCGGAATTTGGCCGGAAAACGTCATGCCACGGCCACACGAAAATTTCTCCGTCGAGAGAATATTCGACGGAATATTCCGTCCGGTCCTCCCGTTAGGACTAACGGTCAAACAGGTCAACCGTCAGTCAACGGTTAGTCAACGGTCAAAGTAGAAGAGAGTCGACCAATGAGTCACCGGTCTAACTCGGTCTTAGTCGGCCGAGTCACCGAGTCAACTCGGAGTCGAACCGAGTCGGTGATCCAGGCTCGGTCCGGACCCGGACCACTTGCCGGGCCATCCGTGTTGCACCAAGATGGTGCATCACTTTCGCTCCCGGCCCATAATGGCTCGCTCAACCTGCAATTGTTCAGCCTTCTCAGCTTTCTCTAAACAGCTTGCCAGGCCAGTTCACTAGCATACACCAGAGACAATCACTGCCTAATTAAGCAGCTTCAATCAACTCTACAATCTCAGCTCTACCAACCAGTACCAGGAATTCTTATTCAAATCACCACCTCATGTCTTTGCGGATCACTATGACTTCAAAATTCAATGTGCAACTTCTGTTTCAAACCACGTAGCCACCTGCAACAATGCCACCAACAACCTCATTCTGAACCACCAGTCTTAGCCTATAACTCCAGCTCTGCACTTTCTTGCATTCGGTGACATCCGGCTTCAATCCTGCTTTGCAAATTCACACTCACACTGCATTCCATAACCCATGTTATGCACCATTGTGGCGCAATAGTCACAACTCCATCCTGCGCCATCCCTTTGTATCAGCAGCTGTAGCTCCATTCAAGAATTTCAACCATTCCTCAGTGCTCAGTCCCTGTTCATCTCATATCCTAACCAAACTTCCAGCATCTAGCTCCATCAGACCTGCAACATCTGCTCTCCCTGTGCAGCTCAAACTCTTGTAGGCATCATGGCAGCAGCACCCATTGGCAGCCTATACTGTTACTTGCCTGCCTTCAACATTAACAACAAACCCATTCAGCTCCAGATACTTTAATTCATTACAAGGCTCAATTTCTCCACTTTCAGCAAACCCTAACTCCAACTGAATCTCTCAGACCCCATCCGAGCTCAATTGCATCTGTTACACAATCTTTTCTCACACAGATTCATTGTTCCTTGTTTGTTCATCAATCGATGACTCATTAGAACGAACTCTTCTCGATTTTCAAACTTAATCGAGACAGAACCCCTTGATACTCTCCTTCCCAGCTTTGAATCACCATTTCCATTAATCGATCGGAGACATCAACCTAAACCCGTCTGTATCTAAGCTTCTCAAAAATCCCATTTAATCTCAGATCCCTTTGAGCATCTTGCAAATTGGTCAATCTATCAGTTTCATCACTAACCCCTGTAATTTCTTATCACCACCGAGTTCAATCTCTCCACCACAGTAAAACTATTTTCAATTCATCTTCATTCCTATCTTCCACAGATCGATCCCTAATTTCTTCATCTGCGTTCCATCTCTCGATCTACTCTCTCTGAGCTTCAATATCTCAACTTCTCGTTCTCAATCAACTCACAGCTTAACCTCAACAGAACCACCTTCCTCTCCAATTCTTAGGCAATCAGCCATGAGTCTCTCGGCTTCGGGTGAAAAAAATGATTGGGATAATAAAATGAGAAACTTCTCTCGATTTTAGTTTTTAGGATTATAATTACACGGATCGGGTCGGGTTTGATATGGCCGCATGTCTTCCATTTCCTCATATAAAGGACCACGAATTCTTTCCGCGCCAGGAAACCGCCAACATTTCGATAATTGGAGGAGAGACACCTCATACGAGTCCCAAACGACGAACCTGCATAGGGGTATTCATGAAAAGAGAGCTCTAAATCAGCATTCTCCAAGTCTGCAGCAGTCAACAAGGTTGGATTTGAAGGGAGGGGAACGACTAGGTCATCCTCGTCGATAACACTAACGCATGCTCCAACGGGATATCTCTGCACAAAAGAAATTTTCCATTCATCAAACAAGCGGTAAAGCGTACGTCGGTCCACCAAAGAAGAAGAAAACATACCAGTATGATTTTCTTAACCCGAATAACTTTTGTTGGGATACTCCTGCTAGAGTCAGACCTCGCGCATTCACATGGAGAACCTGGCTGGTTAGAACATGGTTCGTCTCTGTGCGACATGACAAAGAGAGAAACTCAACAAGAAGAACCCTTTCTTAAACGAGGGAGATGATGCAATTACGTTGGGTATGAATACGGAACCTTAAAAAAGGAAAGGAAGCAATGAGGGACATAACGCTTCCAGATTTTAGCATGGATAATGCCCTGATTGAAGCCGCGCGTGAAGGAAGGCAAAACAAGGAAACTTTGCTATCTGTAGAAACACCTACTCCCTCCTTGTTTACACCGGTCTCGCCAGCTAGCACAATCAGCTTCCCCACCTTGCGCCGGTCCCGCCAGCTAGCACGCTCAGTTTCCCAACTCACGCCCAACTTCCCAACGCCGCCCAAGTTGCACCGGTCCCACCAATTGCGCCGACTTCCCAATGGCCGCCCAAGTCACGCCTGCAAGCACGCACAGCTTCCACACCTTGCGCCGGTCCCACCATCTAGCACACTCAGTTTCCCAACTCACGCCAATTTCCCAACGTCGCCCAAGCTGCACCGGCCCCACCAATTGTGCCAGCCTCCCGATTTTGTGCAAAACTACCAGAGGCAAGGATTCCAAATCCTATTTATAAAAGGTCGGACAAGCCTCTTCAATTCTCTTTACGGTTTGTTGTTGATAGTTTGTCACCATCTTATGCTTACCTCATGACAAAGCCCCTGTTCCGAGCTAAGCGGGGACTTAATGTTGATGGTGGTTTTTTAAACAAGGGTAAAATCGTAAAACCCCATGACCTAGTGTTACCCGCAACACATTAACTAAGAAGAATTTAACTCGGGTGTAAATAATTAATAGGGGTATTTTTCAAAATACCAGATTAGGTTTTCGACACGAACCCTAATTCCAAAACCAAGTCGCACACCGCGCACCATGGCAACAATGCCAAACCAAGCCGCATACTGCGCACCATGGCAACAATGCTAAACCAAGCCGCACACTGCGCACCATGGAAACAATTCCAAATCAAGCCGCATGTTGCGCACCATGGCAACAATGCCAAACCAAGCCGCATACTGCGCACCATGGCAACAATGCCAAACCAAGCCGCATACTGCGCACCATGGCAACAATGCCAAACCAAGCCGCACACTGCGCACAATGGCAACAATGCCAAACCAAGCCGCACACTGCGCACCATGGCAACAATGCCAAATCAAGCCGCATGCTGCGCACCATGGCAACAATGCCAAACCAAGCCGCATGCTGCGCACCATGGAAAAAATGCCAAACCAAGCCGCATCTTCGCGCACCATGGCAACAATGCCAAACCAAGCCGCACATTGCGCACCATGGAAACAATGCCAAACCAAGCCGCTGCTGCGCACCATGGCAACAATGCCAAACCAAGCCGCACACTGCGCACCATGGCAACAACGCCAAAACCAAGCCGCACACTGCGCACCATGGCAACAATGCCAAACCAAGCCGCACACTGCGCACCATGGCAACAACGCCAAAACCAAGCCGCTATGCCTTTGGCACACGCCAAATATAGCGCCCTAGGCATGCAAGACTTGCAACTAGGTCAACATGGCCGTACGTGCCATTGGCACATGCCAACACGTACCGCAAGCCATATTTCCAAGACGCTATGCCATTGGCACACGCCAAATATAGCGCCCTAGGCTTGCAAGACTTGCAACTAGGTCAACATGGCCGTACGTGCCATTGGCACATGCCAACACGTACCGCAAGCCATATTTCCAAGCCACTATGCCATTGGCACATGCCAAATATAGCGCCCTAGGCTTGCAAGACTTGCAACTAGGTCAACATGGCCGTACGTGCATTGGCACATGCCAACACGTACCGCAAGCCATATTTCCAAGCCTCTATGCCATTGGCACATGCCAAATATAGCGCCCTAGGCTTGCAAGACTTGCAACTAGGTCAACATGGCCGTACGTGCTATTGGCACATGCCAACACGTCCGCAAGCCATATTTCCAAGTCGCTATGCCATTGGCACATGCCAAATATAGCGCCCTAGGCTTGCAAGACTTGCAACTAGGTCAACATGGCCGTACGTGCCATTGGCACATGCCAACACGTACCGCAAGCCATATTTCCAAGTCGATATGCCATTGGCACATGCCAAATATAGCGCCCTAGGCTTGCAAGACTTGCAACTAGGTCAACATGGCCGTACGTGCCATTGGCACATGCCAACACGTCCGCAAGCAATATTTCCAAGCCGCTATGCCATTGGCACATGCCAAATATAGCGCCCTAGGCTTGCAAGACTTGCAACTAGGTCAACATGGCCGTACGTGCCATTAGCACATGCCAACACGTACCGCAAGCCATATTTCCAAGTCGCTATGCCATTGGCACATGCCAAATATAGCGCCCTAGGCTTGCAAGACTTGAAACTAGGTCAACATGGCCGTACGTGCCATTAGCACATGCCAACACGTACCGCAAGCCATATTTCCAAGTCGCTATGCCATTGGCACATGCCAAATATAGCGCCCTAGGCTTGCAAGACTTGCAACTAGGTCAACATGGCCATACGTTTCATTGGCACATGCCAACACGTACCACAAGCCATATTTCCAAGTCGCTATGCCATTAGCGCGTGCCAAATATAGCGCCCTAGGCTTGCAAGACTTGCAACTAGGTCAACATGGCCGTGCATGCCATTGGCACATGCCAAACACACACGCTGGTAGCCTAACTTGCAAACCGTGCAACCTACCACCAAGGCCAAGGCCCTAACGGCCACGCATGCCATTGGCACATGCCAAACACACACGCTGGTAGCCTAACTTGCAAACCGTGCAACCTACCACCAAGGCGTTCCACACACGCCATTGGCACATGCCACACACGCCACTAGCATCTCTGGCATTGCCACTTGCGCTCGAGGTGCAACTCGCAACAAAGGCATTCCGCACATGCCATTGGCACATGCCATATGCGCCCCTAGCAGCACCACTTGCACTCAAGATGCAACCAACACTCGAGACGTCAACACAAACTGGGGATGCTTTCTAGGGTTTTGGTTTGGCGGTCACAGCATGTAGCGTACACTACGCTCACATTAAGAAAGCGTGAAAAGGAATAAAGCGGTCAAATAAAAGAGGAAATAATGGTGAAAACGTTTTCACCCATTAACACCATGCGGTTACCACCTCCTCCCATTATTTCACCCTTTACTCTCTTCCTTCATGAGGCCAGGGTACGTTTCAATCTCGACTTGTATAAATAGGTCTTACCTATTTCCACCGACAACAAGTCTCGGTCAGGAGAAAAATACTACACTCTCACAAAGGCAACTTTGCAAGCTCTCCCAAAAGCTTTCATCTCTTGCAAGCTTCCTAAGCTTTCACTTTCTGATACAAGTCGAGATACTACTCTCCCAGAATTATTCTGGTCTCAACACCTTTCTTTGCTTCCCTCCCCAAATCAACCCTTCTCCTCCACTTTGTGACCGAAGCAAGTCTGGAACGACCATTTCTTGGTTTAGGCCGGACTTGTACAGATTGATCTCTCGAATCTACAAAGTGCTCACGTGCAGCACATTTGTTTAGGGTTTGAACCAGTTTCTCACTCACCTACCGCAATTACCGAAATCAGCAGAAACGATTTTTACCCATAAACAGCAGTGTGCAGAGTGCACAGCCATTACGGCTGGAGGTGTAAGGCTACAACACAAGGATTGTGCAACACAAAGACAAAGCCTGTGCAATGGCCTGAGCCAAGGCCAAATCAGCTCAGTTAGCCGAGTCAGTGCCTGACTCACACCTTGACTCGGTATGACTCGATTTAACTCGACATACTTAGTGATTTGACTGATTTGACCCAAGTTGGATCGTTGACCGGTGACCGGGTGGACTTTGCCGGTCACCTGAACAGTTTTCCGGCCACCTCTCCGGCCGATTTCCGACCACAATACCAGTTTTCCGGCGACGTATTTTTGGACTTATTTTCTACATGGGTTTCTCTCTCTTATGGGCTTGGTGGATTTTTATCTAATGGACTTTGAGACTTGACCTAATTTTGGAAGAAAGGAAAAGCTATAAAAGAAGAATTCTACAACTTTTGACACATCTTATTCTTGGAACTTTGGAGAGCCGCTTTTGTTTACGCAACTAGGGTTTGCTTTTTTTCATCTTCTTCTTTATTAAACTTATATTTTTGGTGATGAACTCCATAGCTATGAGTAGCTAAATTCTATATTATTGGTTAAGGATGTAGTCCTATTTCTAAAACTTGTGTTTGCTTTATGTATTAGTTTTCTCTCTTAATTATCGATCATATCTCTACTGTTTTTAATAATCACATGATTGATGTATTGTGATAGGATTATGATGTTTGATTAGTTAAGTGGCCAATTAATTGAACTTGCATCCTAGTCCATTAACTATTTTAGGGTTTTTCATCGAGCGATAACCCTGGATACGAGTAGCATGATATGTTTACGATTTGTAGTGATACACTCTCATAATCATATGTAGAGTTTGACCATTGTCCGAATTGTTATGCGCAACGCATGACAATTGCATTGATTAGCCTATTTCTGAAACTTAATGCTCCTAGGAATTGAACTTAATTAGCGCAAGGCGTTATGTTATTCTTTAGGTAGAATTCACATACGCAGCTCTAATGTGTGTGTTGATGAACTTAGGAAATTAATAGATTATCTTGCTCTCTTGATTCTCTAGGCTTTTGATAATATAAGAGATTAAATCGTAATTCTAATCATATATGCAAGCACATGTCTAAGATTGAAGATGAATTCCTTGACCAATATCTTTCTTTATTGATTACTTTCTATAATTTACTTTGCTTTTAATTTACTTCTATTGCTTACATAAAGTTCGAAATTCCCCAATTGGTTACTTTAAGAAATTGAATACATAATAACTACAATCGCCTCTCTTGTGGAAACGAACTCTTTCTTATCATATACTTTAGGAAAGTGAAATTATTTTTGACGACATACTGACAAATGATCAGTAATGGGTACCCGGTTATTTACCTTATTTATCCTTTTATTCATCTTTTTGGCAAAATTATAGGTATTTTGCTAGTTTCGACTTTGATTTTTTTTTCCATTTTTCAATGGTTTCTTACATTTAATCTTTATTTAGTACATTAATAAACAAATAATAATAAATTTTTATAAAAATAATTTAGATTCAAGTTAAAAAGAGAAAGAAATCAAGTTTTTAACATTTTTTTATAGTTTTTTAAATTCCCAACGGGTACCCGAAACCGACGGGTACCCGGGACTTTAAACGGGTCCGGTTCTGGGTCCACAAATTTAGGAAGCGGATCCGGAACCGTTAGGAACCGGACCCGACCTTTATAAGTAGGGTCCGGGTCTAGTGATACCCGGGAGGACCCAGACCCATTGACAGCCCTAGTTCAATATGTACCTTGGTGAGAGATGTGTGTGGCAGATTTCCGATCAAATAACTATGCCATGTGATCCGCCGTCTTAGAATCGGTTTAGCTGGAGTAGTTGTACCCATAGACCATTACTGGTTGGTGGATCATGTAAATTACGATGAATGGTGGCAGCAGAAGATTATGGGATTTTCACTACCTAAGAAAGTAAAACACATACAGAACCATGATGTGATAGGTTTGTTTAAAAGTGAACGGCGATGAAGACCTAGATGTTCACCTCCAAACATGATGTCTCAGTCATATGACGTTGATCCTGAGGGCGAACCAGTGACACAAATACCACAAGTAGAGCGGCCTGTCCTTATGTACATTAATAGGCAACTAACAACTTTGAACCTGCCTAGGCCAACATCTTAAGCTTATAATTTTGATCATATTACTGTCGGACGGGTAAGTACGTTATATTTTTTAACTTAATTTTGAAATAGAGTTATAAGTATTATTATTAGTTGTGAAATGCATTGGTATTTGACTAATGGTTGTTATTTTATACTTTTTTTAGGAGGAATTGTTGAACTTATGTTTCGAGCAACACATGTATATCAATGAATCTAAAAAAGTTGTTCCAGATCATACTAGAAGGTTTTTTTTTTTTTTTTTTTTTTTTTTATGTGAGATCTTCTTATCCAGGTTTTACCCCAGGTGGGACACCTGATAGTAATTGTCTGACACAATTCCAAGAAGAACACACAGTCCACAGTACATATGGTCAACAAGGAGGTATTGCGGCGACTCCACTCGGCGATCCCCAATCTACAGGTACTCTGATGTATAATCATGAATGATGTTACTGGCATGTTCGACAAGTGAAAGATCCTTATGCAACCAACCATACATCAAGGAAATGCGTATATTGGTTTGGATACACATTTAGAAGATTCAATGTGTGTGTAGATCTTAACATAGTTCTTTCATGGTCATGTGATGACACTTTTGATGGTGTTTTGGAAACCCAACCATATATATGGGCTTTGCATGTGAACATTTGGTTTGACCAGTTCACCGGGTTCTACCGAAGTAAAGTATGAAATTAATATGTATTAAAAGAACCTTTTTTATATATATGTAATTAATGTATATTTGTCATGATATTGATCAACATGGCTATGGATATGTTTGTATAAGTAGAATCATGTCATGCGGCTTTTGGATTTCAGACATCATCTTTTCTTGTGTTGCAGGAGGAGATTGAATTGCTATTATCTTTAAACTTTGCATTGTGTTGTCGTTTTCAAAAAGTTTATTTCTTCATTTATAAATTTGCATCGGGTAGTCTTTTCCGCAATGTTTCTTTCTTCCTTTATAACTTTACATGTTATCCATAACAATGATTTACTCAATAATGTACATATTTTTTATCGCATTTTTTGTACTGCAACTATCTCTGCTTTCGAGCAAAGAGAAAGGGAACGAAACCTTCAACCAATGTGTGTAGATCTTAACATAGTTCTTTCAAGGTCATGTGATGACACTTGTGATGGTGTTTTGGAAACCCAACCATATATATGGGCTTTGCATGTGAACATTTGGTTTGACCGGTTCACCAGGTTCTGCCGAAGTAAAGTATGAAATTAATATGTATTAAATGAATATTTTTTATATATGTAATTAATTCATATTTGTCATGATATTGATCAACACGGCTATATATATATTTATATAAGTAGAATCATGCCCTATGACTTTTGGATTTCTGACATCGTCTTGTCTTGTATTGCATTAGGAGATTGGATTACTATTATCTTCAAACTTCAACACAATGTTTCTTTCTTCATTTATAACTTTGCACCGGGTAGTCTTTTCCCCAATATTTCTTGCTTCTTTTATAACTTTACAGGTTATCCATAACGGTGATTTACTCAAAATGTACACATTTTTTACACGGCAACTTTTCCTACGTTCGAGCAGAGAGAAAGAGAACGAAACCTTTAACCGCAGAATTTTATGTCCAAATGATCCTACTTTCCTTCTCCACAAGAGTCATCCCTAGAGACTGAAAAACCAACCCCTCGAAAATGGAGTTGTTGATTCCAAAGTAAACAAACTGCATCTATTTACTGATCCCTTGTTCTCTATATATTCTGCCAAAATGTAATTTTGCAAGTCCAAGTTGTGGCTCCCAATTTAATACTATTCTGCACTTCGCAGTAAATGTCGACAATTGAAAGGACGTTCAGCCTTGCACGTCAATGTCGACATTCTTTTCGGTAAACAAGCATTAATTGTACAGATAAATGATTAGTGAGGTATACACTTGTCACAGCTGTTGGTCGTCGAATAGCTCTTTCCATTGGTTGAAGACTTGAAGTTCAGTTAAATCATGTTAGTAAAAGTGTCGACTGAATTGAGTCTTCTCATTATATCTTTTTTCTACATTCGGTCAGTAAGATCGGTAAAATTTAAATACTTGAATGTCTAATGGGGAAGAAAATGATTCAAGGAAAGCAGCGAGACTGTAAATCATTTGTTTTTTAAATGTACACCCATGCAGGGGCACAAATTATTGGGATCGGGGCTTGGACCTTCTCAACCTGTCATCGACAATTTAATTTCATATCACGTTATTTAAAGAAATGACAATAAGACTAATATCGTCCAACAACTTGACCACTACACTACAGAGGCATATGCTATTTGCGACTCTCTTACAATATTATGCCAAAGGAGCTTACATAGCAGAAGAAGAATTGGAGTAACCATTCCATGACTGAAGTAGTAGTTGGACTGGACAACCAAAACCTCAAAAGCATCGGAAAATAGAAATATAAATAATGAAAAATCAATCTTATTACTGCTGCAAGGATCCTCTTCCAAGAAAACCTCCACTTCACATGAAACTCCGTCCAGTTCCACTTTGCTGCAACAGATCAAGAATCAGTTGGAAAAGTCTAATGATGATGCAATCCATTATGGTTTAAAGTTGCTGATTTTTCCTCCAAAATATGTGATCCATTATGATTTAAAGTTGCTTGCTTCTTTTTCTTCTCCAAAATATGTGGAACTCGCTGAAAGTGTAAGACCATCCATATTAAGTGCCATAAAGAGATCTCTGGCCAAAGTGCCGCTGGTGAATACAGATATGTTTGCGAAGATTGCCACAGAAGGAAATTGCTAAGTCGTGTTGCACCTGAAGTACGAACTAAAATGTCAGGTTCAGGGTATGCAGCCATGCGCATATTTCTCTCTAGATCTGATAATGAAATTTCAAACTCGGGATCACTCTCATCAAAATCAACTCTACTCTGATCAGTACCAGTACCACAGGAATCCAGTTTTTGTAACTTACGCCTCTTGTCTTCATAAGATTTTTGGACAGCATTCATGATCTCAGTGACGGATGAATATCCTGCGCAAACCAGTACCACAAAATTCTTGTTTTTAGCTGTGGCTGCCATTGCTCTCTCAGCTGCTGCCCTGGTAGTATCCTTTAAGAGCTTCAAGTTTCCTATGAACTGTATTCTAATTCCTAATTTATTCATGAGGCTCTCTTCCTTGAGTATCTCCCCAATTTTCTCTTCCATCAGAGCCATTAAATACTGAACTTCTTTAGGGCTTCTGTTCAGATTTTCGGCACCAAAAGCAAATACACTCACATATTTCACCTTCAACTCATAACAGTACTTTAACATCGACATCAGAGCAAAGAATCCAACTCTATGGCCAGCACCTTCACTCAGTCTATGTTTCCGAGCATACCTCCGGTTTCCATCCATGATAAACGAAATATGAGTCGGGATTGAACCCACAGAAAGCACGCTGAAGATAAGCTTTCGGATAAAACTAAACAAGTTTCCCAAGAACTCGGTTAACTTCATCTTATATGACTGCATCCTTACTGTCAGAAATTTGAAATCAGTTTTCAGTGAATATGTGAATCGAATAGGGATTAGACTATTTTAGGTCCTTCAGAACCTGCAGATATCCTGATACACAGCACCGAATTCTATAAACAAAGAAAAAAGCATCAAAGAAAGCTTACATAAATTTTGTTTTCTCGACGGAAATCAGTTTTTTCCGATTGGGTTGGAGAATGTCAGGACTCTAAACTAACAACAAAAGATATTGCATTTTGGGAGGAAAAAGCAGATGAGCGTTTGAAGTGTCATGTACTTTAACGATCATGTAAAATCACATTTATATATATATAACCAACAACCAGTTGTTCCTAACAGTCATACAAACTAAACTGTGTGAGCTGTCTGTTCAAGAGTTTCTGCATGGCATAGCTTCATATTTACAAAAGGCAAAAAGTAAAATAATAACCATAGACTGGCAGGTGCTAATTAGTCGTGGGTTGTGTGTAAAAAGTTTAAATCGTGTTGGTGTGTAAAAAGTTTAAATCGTGTTGATACAGAAGTTCGAAAAAGGAAATATTCTAATTTATTTCCTACAAACTACTTTCTGTTGTGGACAGACGAACACTTCCTATTGGAGCGTTTTACAGCAAGTTGATTCTCGAATCATGGAACAGCCTCCTTCAAGCTAGTAGCCTGGAGTAGTCTTCCATAAAATAAATTGGTATGCCTAGGGTGCACAAACATGGTATATTCATAAATTTGTGGACAGATTTTTATGGTTATGTATTAGTACAGTTATACCTAAAACCTATTCAATGTGACTTCCCAATGCATATTTATATGGTTATGTACTAGTAGCATTTAAGATTAATTTTCGATTATGGGGTACCATGTACCACGCACGTATGAAAATTACCTGCTTCTCTGATGCAGTCAAAACCTCAGCAGCATGTAGTACGTTCAGAAATTTCTGTAATCCATCTAGTGCATCAAACCAATCATGGATTGCTCTGAACACAAATGCATTAGCAAAAAAATATGGCAGAATTTTTCTTGGCTTGATCTTGAGGGCATTTGAGGAGCTGTAGAGCTAACTCAACCACTTGGTGCACAACATCAGAAGGAAGAGCAGAAACATGTCCCATTACCACCTACAAGAATATCCAGATACTATAGAAAAGTAGAACTGATGACTTTGAGCAAATATACAATAATCAGCCCCTAGTAGCTTACTTGTAGAGACCCAACTTAAACAAGCATGAAGAAAGCTCGGAAAAGGTATAAGCAACTCTAGGGACAACAAGAAGTTTTTGCACGCCACCGCGGCCCACAAATTGTGCTGTAAATTTCTGATGTGCACCTAAAGGCTAAAGCACATACTAGCTTCAGAAATCAGGTAGAAGTACCATTGCCTTGGAACTTCTCTGAAAAGATCAAGACAAAAATCAACTCCCTTTTGATGCAAAATAGGCCCCAAAACTTCAATGTGCTCATAAGTTCTCAAGACACCGAATGCGATATTTTTGTCTCCACCGAGAAAGAGAACGGTATCCAGGATGAACATTCCTCCAAATTCTGCATCTTTTTCTTAATCTGTGGATCGTGAGCTCATTTCATCCTCACTAGCATTGGTGGAACTCCTGCTTCAGATAAAAGTAAGATTCTAAGCAGCGCCTGGAGATTTAGGTGGAGAAACTCAAATGACTTCCTCCATGTTTTAACATACCTTGAGACCTTTGTCGCGTTATCTACAACTGTACATGCCGCTCCAGAAGCGGCCAAAACTGCATCTTCTTAATTTTTAGTACTTTCGAATACCTGAGTAAATAGTTCACGACTTAGCTAAACATGAAGTACCTTAAGCGAAAGCTATAGTAGGAGGATCCAAAATCAATGCTCACCTCTAAAGCAGCGGTGTTCACAAGAATCAATGCTTGATTCTGCCCATTCTGTACCGCTACCGAGAGTCTCCTTAATCACAGGTCATGGCTACCGATGCACCAGTCACCAAACACTTGGTTGATTCGGTTGAGTCGTACTACCTTGATTGCCCATAATCATAGTACAGGGTATCCTGAGCATTCTAGTGCTCATAGGTTTATGGTTGTGAGTTCTGAAATTTCTGACATAGGGTTGAATACTATCATGGAGTCTAGGGATGCTGAGTTTTTTGAAACTATTTTTCCTTTGAAACGTGATTCTCGAAAGAGATGTTTTGATGATCCCCTAGATGTTCCTTCAACTAGTCAATTATTACCTTTAGAGGAAGATGAACCAGAAGTGGAACCTAGAAGAGGTAAAAGGGTTAGAACTGAGAAAACCTATCCTGGTTGCATTACATACCTAGCCGAGTCTGATCCTCGGACTTATAGAGAAGCCATGACTTGTCCAGAAGCTCCGTGGTGGAAAGAAGCTTCCATTAGTGAAATGGATTCCATTCGAGAAAACGGTACTTTTGAACTTGTAGATTTACCTCCAGGGTGTAAGGCCATAGGTTGTAAATGGATTTTCAAAAGAAAACGTAAGATAGATGGAACTATTGAAAAATACAAGGCTAGGCTGGTAGCTAAAGGCTACAGACAAATAGAAGGTATAGATTTCTTTGACACCTATTCACCAGTGAGTAGAATTAGCTCCATTAGGATGTTAATTGCTATAGCTTCATCCCATAATTTAGAGATACATTAAATGGATGTAAAGACAAAGATTTCTTAATGGTGAGTTAGATGAAGAAATTTATATGGAACAACTTTGAGGGCTTTGTAGTTAAAGGTTGTGAAAAGAAAGTGTGTAAACTGGTTAAATCTTTGTATGGATTGAAACAAGCACCTAAACAGTGGCATGAAAAATTTGATCATGTGATGATTTCTAGTGGTTAAGTGTGTTTATACTAAACTTGTCAAGGATGCCTGTGTGATTGTATGCTTGTATGTTGATGATATGCTTATACTAGGTACAAACATGGATGTTATTAATTCCACTAAGAAACTGTTGAATGAGAACTTTGACATGAAAGACTTAGGCCCCGCTGATGTCATATTAGGGATGAAGATTAGAAAAACTTCTAATGGCTATAGTCCGAGTCGGTCTCATTATGTTGAATCCATACTTAAGAAATTTAATCGGTTTAATCAAACTTTGTGTGTACTCCTTATGATTCTAACTGTAAATCTCAAGAAGAATAAGGGTGTAGGAGTTAACCAACTTGAATACTCGAGAGTCATAGGAAGTCCGATGTATTTGATGAATTGTACGAGACTAGACATTGCTTATCTTTGTAAGTAGGTTAAGCGGTATACTTGTAATCCAGGGCAAATACATTGGGATGCACTTATTAGAGTGCTAAAGTACTTGAAGTACACAATGACCTTTAGTTTGATTTACAAAGGATATCCGGTCGTCCTTGAGGGATTTTGCGATGCAAACTGGATAACAGGATCGAGAGGATTCTAAGTCTAGAGTGGATATGTATTCACTCTAGCAGGTGCGTCTGTATCTTGGAAGAGTTCCAAACAGACATGTATAGCTCGTTCCACTATGGAATCGGAGTTTATTGCGTTAGATAAAGCAGGAGAGGAGGCCGAATGGCTAAGAAACTTTTTAGAAGATATTCCTCTGCGGCATAGGCTGTGCCAGCTATATCTATACACTGTGACAGCAAATCTGCGATAGGTAGAGCTAAGAGTAGCTTCTACAATGGAAAGTCTATACATATTCGTAGAAGACATGATACTTTGAAAACACTAATCTCAGCAGGCGTTATTTCCATAGATTGGACGCAGTCCAAGGAGAATATCGCGGACCCTTTGACGAAAGGTTTGTCCAAGGAGATAGTTAGTAAAGCATCGAGGGTGATGGGGCTTAGGCTCAATAATTAAACTTTCCATGAAGGATACTCAACCTTGCTGACTGGAGATTCCAAGATCAAGGTTTCGAATGAGACAACTAATTCATGGTAGGTAAAGGTAAACACTATCAGAGAATTTCATTCTCTGTCCCTTCCCCTATGGTGTTGATGTGATAGTGTGACTGCATGTAGAGGATGACTTTTAAATTAGTCTTAATGAGTTCCATAGTTTCAATTTAAGATTGAAGTGGGGTGTAGCAGAAACACTCTTGATGGAACTCACCTATCCAATGTGGAAGTGGGGTTGCTTCCTATGAGAATTGAGCCAATTCTCTAGAGCATTTTGAGAAACAGGATATGTCCATGGCCAAATTGGACAAAATGGCACGGACTTAGCAACGCCGGGAGGATATCATGCGTGATGGTTGTCGCGAATTGCACCAAATGCTATCGGTTCAAGACTAGGTTAACTGTTTAGAAAGTAGTTCCGGTAACTTCTCACTAAGTAAGGGTTCAAGACCTCGTGGACACCTTTGCCTAAATGGTATTTTCCTTACTCTGATTTTTTTCGTTTTTCCGAGATATCATTCATGTGGGGGATTGTTGGAGAAAAATGAGTTTTAATAAAAATATTTTGGTCTTGGTGTGGTTTGATCTAGTGACCTATGGGTCCAAGGATACTTGCTCATTTTATGAGTGAATGACTCTCTCTTTAGTCCCACATTGGGTATAATAGAGAAGGAGCTCCACTATATAGCCATATGCTTATGGATATGTTGTAAAACAACATTGTGGGTGGAGCGGGTGGGCAAAAATACAAATTTTGACCCATGCGATATGCGCGTATGCCATGCACCAAGTTCCTCCTCTACTCGGATTTATTTTTTGGGCGAGTTTTTCTTTAGGAAATTAATTCCTAAAATATTTTTAGAGTATTATTTATGGGTAAATTCCTTTTAGGTGTTTTACTAGTTTTTAAAGAAAACCAAAACCTAACTTGATTTGAAAGTATCTTCTCCTTTAAATACAACTCGAAATTCTGTTTTCAAAACACCGAAAAAATTCTTCTTTTATTCTAGGGTTTTCTCCATACGTTTTTACCTCCATCCCTGTTGCTGAGTTCGAAGAGAGGGTAACTTGCGTTGTGCTAACTCAAGTTATATCGGGCAGTCTTATCCTGGACACATCTTCGCTTTGTGAGGGTTTAGCATTACTCAACTCGAGTATACCCGCGAACTAATGTGTTAAGGACAACTTGTTGAACTCCGTGATTCGCGCTTTCGTCGAGTTATTTCGGTAGAGTTGTTTCACATTAGTTCTTTACATATTATTTTCGATACATCTAACGTGTTGTTCATTGTTGCAAGATTCCAACAATCTTAACACATTATTCTTCCTTGTAACAATGGGAAACAACGATGTAGAAAGACCACAAAAGTTTAACGGAAAGGATTTCAAGAGATGGCAATCCAAGATGCCTTTTATCTGAGCCATCATGAGCTGGACTATGTACTGGTTCCAGGTGATGACTTGTACAATGTTGAAAATTTGACTGAGGAGGAGGTCAATATGAATACGAGGTCTAATTTTCTGGCTAAAAATCATATCATGAATAGTTTGGAAGATGCGATGTATGATTTTTACAATGCTAAAGATAGCTTAACTGCTTATGAGTTGTGGACTGCTTTAGAAGCAAAGTACCAAGTTGAGACTGCAGGAAGCAAGAAATTTCTGTGGCAAAGTTTATGGAGTTCAAGATGACGAATGATAAGTCTGTTGTTGATCAATTCCTCGAACTTCAACAAATCATTAACCAGATTCTTCTTGAAGGTATGGTTATTGATGAGACTTTTAAGTGTCTACGGTGATTGAGAAGTTACCATCTTCTTGGTCGGAGTACAAGAAAAAGTCGAGGCATGAAACGGCGAGATCAACATGGTTGAATTGGGAAAGAAGATTCAAGTGGAAGAGATGTTGTGCACCAAAGACAAGAACGTGTCATCTGCAAGGACATGTCTAACAAAGCTCATATGTCCGAACATAAGCCATCCAAAGCTGGAAAAGGTGACAAAAACAATCGCAACTCAAGCATGGACCTAATAAGAAAGGTACGTTTCGTAAACCAGAATCTAGCATTATTAAAATTAAGGGTCCTTGTTGGGTGTGTGGAAATCTGGTCATATGGGCAGTTCACTGTAGACAGCGTAAGGATAAGAAGAATAATGCTAACTTGGTTGAGAAAAGCAAAGATGAGTTTTCTGCTGTGGTGTCTGAAGTTAATCTGATGTGGGTAGACTCTGGAGCTACTAAGCATGTTTGTGGGAACAGAGACTGTTCACCTCCTACCAGAAGGGTAGGGGAAGGCGAGAAACTCTATATGGGTAACTCATCTGCATCAGAGGTTGCAGGAAAAGGAAAGGTCGGTCTGAAGCTCACATCTGGAAAGACTCTCACATTGAATGAAGTTCTTCATGTTCCAGACACATCTGCAAAATCTTGTTTCTTGTTCTTTTTTTAGATGATAAGGGTTTTAAAGTTACAATTGAGTCTGGAAAACTTATAGTAACTAAGGGCAATGATTATGTGGGTAAGGGTTATAAGACTGGGGTCTATATAAACTTAATGTAACTCCGTCTTGAATTGAAATTGAATGATTCTTCTGCTTACATGTGTGTGTCATTGAACGTTTGGCATGGTAGAATTGGTCATGTAAACTATAAATCAATGCATAAATTGGCTAGCGTAGGCTGCATACCCAAATTCACTTTAGATAAAAATCATAAGTGTGAGATTTGCGTAGAATCTAGGCATGCTAAGAAATCATTCAATAAGAATGTCCGGAGAAACTCTAAACCCTTAGACTTAATCCACTCGGACCTAGTTGATATGAAGTCGGTTCAAACAAGAGGTGGTAAGAAATGGTTTATTACTTTTATAGATGATTGTACGAAGTACTGTCATGTTTACTTACTTAGAGGGAAGGATGATACCTTAGAAGCCTTTAAGATATATAAAAGTGAAGTCGAAAACCAATTGAATACTACCATTAAAACTATTAGGTCCTGACCGTGGTGGTGAGTAGGAAATTCCCGTAGGAGATTTACGTGAAGAACATGGCATAATACATGAGACTACAGCCCTTATTCACCTCAATCCAATGGTGTAGCTGAACGTAAGAACCGTACCCTTAAGGATATGATGAATGCCATGTTAATTAGTTCAGGGATTACCTTCGAATTTGTGGGGGAGGCTATCCTCTCCGCCAATTACATCCCGGAAGCAAGTACCCTTTAAAGGATCGAGATAAAACTCCATATGAGTTATGGAAAGGTAGACAACCATCTTATGATTACTTCAAAGTGTGGGGGTGCTTGGCAAAGGTGGGCATCCATCCTCCTAAGAAAAATAAGATAGGACCCAAAACCGTTGATTGTGTTTTTATAGGGTATCCCGAGCATTCTAGTGCTCATAGGTTTATGGTTGTGAGTTAAAAATTTCGACATAGGGTTGAATACTATCATGGAGTCTAGGGATGTTTGAGTTTTTGAAACTATTTTTCCTTTGAAACGTGATTCTCGAAAGAGATGTTTTGATGATCCCCTAGATGTTCCTTCAACTAGTCAATTATTACCTTTAGAGGAAGATGAACCAGAAGTGGAACCTAGAAGAGGTAAAAGGGTTAGAACTGAGAAAACCTATCCTGGTTGCATTACATACCTAGCCGAGTCTGATCCTCAGACTTATAGAGAAGCCATGACTTGTCCGAAGCTCCGTGGTGGAAAGAAGCTTCCATTAGTGAAATGGATTCCATTCGAGAAAACGGTACTTTTAAACTTGTAGATTTACCTCCAGGGTGTAAGGCCATAGGTTGTAAATGGATTTTCAAAAGAAAACGTAAGATAGATGGAACTATTGAAAAATACAAGGCTAGGCTGGTAGCTAAAGGCTACAGACAAATAGAAGGTATAGATTTCTTTGACACCTATTCACCAGTGAGTAGAATTAGCTCCATTAGGATGTTAATTGCTATAGCTTCTGTCCATAATTTAGAGATAGATCATTGTCCTTTTGAATATTTTGCGAAACACTCTTTCTCCAATTTGGAACAACAGATCTTGTTTTTGCATTTAAAAAGTCACCTCTCTTTCTATAATTGGGTCTTTTATGAAATGACCTTGTCGGGTGATATGCAAAATTTGAACTATTATTATAATAATTTTTTTGCCTAAACTTAGGACAATACCGATCTGAGTTCCTTTAGGGAGAAATATTAGCCAAATCATTGGATACAAAAGAAATTGTATCTTTTATCTCACGAATATTGCATCCCCATTCCACATGCCCTTTATTACCATAATAATGACAATGATTAGTAACATACGAAGTGTGAGTTTTAATGTTACCTTTTTGTGGATCCTCTTGCATTGGAGCTCGACGATTTTTATTCCTCCTCTTCTTCTTCTTATCTTTTTTTAACTTTGTTGCTTCCTTGACATTAGAAGAAGTGTTCTCTTTGATTGTCGTACTTGAATAGAATGACTGAACATAATTCTTAGGCTTGATTGGCTTTGCTTCTTTACGAGAAATATGAGCATCTTTACCTTCAAGTGAAAGCCTTTGGTAGAGAAGAATTTGTATCTTTAACAAATTTTACCTCTTTGCTAGTATTTGAAGCATCTATTCCCTTATAGCCCAATCCTCGTGTATCACGATGATTGCTACTTGCTTCTAACATTGAGGTTAAATTTTTTGAGCTAACATTGAACTTTTTAAGGTCTAAATTTTCTTCTTTTAACGTCTTGATTTTATCAAGAGCACTAGCTAGATCAGCCTCACGGCGTATTTCTCGTGAGAGATTTTCACCTTCTTTCTCTTCAAAGATCTTTTGTTGAGCGTTAATCCTTGCATCATAATAAGAAAGTTTCTCTTCCAACAATTGTACTTTTTCAAGAGCAGCATCACGATATTTCTCTAAAAGTTCCGCTTGAGAAAGACTAGCACTTGCTTTTTCCTCAAGATTATGTATATATTTAGAATCAGTTTTCTTTGCTTCCTCAAGGCAATTGTTAAGCCTTTCTTTCAGAAAATGAAACTCTAATGAAGCTTCTCTTTTTAGAGAAACAAATTCAGACTACGAGGAGTCAAGATCAATAACAAGTTGATCATTCATAGCTTGCAGACAATTTATATCGTCTAGAAGCTTTCTTTCTCTTTCTTATGCAAGAATTAGTTCAGTTGAACATAAGAGAAATTTTCCGCTTATTTCGTTTTGATGAAATATTTCTACATTCGATGAATCAATGTTTTTCTCGTCATCAAGAAGAGTTCTTTCAGAGTCTGAATCATTGATTACGCATACATGACTTAACTTAATCTCGTCTTGAGAACATTCAGAATTATTCTAAGAACAGCAAGTAAAACTTGACGAAGAAGCCCCTTTTAAACATTTCTTAAAATCAAAACTTTCAACATCTTGCGATACGTTAACTGAGTCTTTCTTTAGTTTTCTCTCTCGCTTAACTTTAGTTTGACTCATGTCTTATAGGTTGGATCGCATCAAACACAGATTGTTATATGTTTTCATGTTTGCATGCTCTGATACCAATTGAAAAGACGAGGGTACCCAAATATACCTCAATCTAAAACTTTTCCACCTATAAGTCCTTTCCCGAAAGTGATTGTCTATGGACTGAGTCGAGACAATACAACTAATCGGTTCACACTCCGTCTGATCGTCTATGGATACGAGATTGAGACAATACAACAACGAAGTATGTTTACTTGATAATAGGTTCGGACTTAACCAAACTCTATAGGTTTACTTATCAAGTAAAATATAAATTAACTTTTTAAGGGTGTGAATTCACTGTCGGTAGGCAGGGCACAATCATGAGGTCCTTGATTATTTTGATTAAACAATCTAGATCAGCAAGACAATTGTCGAAAACGTGCAAAAAAAAAAAACAATCAAGCAAATACATGTACACATGCTGCACTGCTGCACATCATATCAAAGCAAATATATGCCTTGCTCATACTTGTCCAATTGGTTAAAAGCTTCAATTGAAGCATCACTATCCACCAAGATATCCAACAATGAAGTCATTTCAGCGCATGATACGATAGGAAATAGAATTGAATTAAAATTAATGAAGAATGATATTTGGAACCGAAGTGATTTGCTACCATGCATGTTGTTTCAGTTGTGCTCTTTCCTTACGACATGAATCATGGGTAATTTGTGTTGGAGAAAAATGTGTTTTTCACTTAAAATGTTTTGGTCTTGCTGTGGTTTGATCTTAGGACCTAATGGTTCTATGGATGCTTACTCATTTGTTTGAGTGAATGAATCTCTCTTTAGTCCCACATCGGGTATAATAGAGAAGGAGCTCCACTATATAACCATGTGCTCATGGATATATTGTAAAACAATATGAGTGGAGCGGGTGGGGAGAAATATACATTTTTTGACCCATACATGTGCACGTAAACCATGCACCAAGTCACGTATTTAATATAATTTATTTTTGCAAGTTTTTTCTTAAAGGAATTAATTCTAAAAATATTTTTTTAAGAGTTTTATTAATGAAAAATTGTTTTTATGTGTCTAACTTGTTTTGGAAGGAAAAAAATACCTAACTTGATTTGCATGTATCTTCTCCTTTAAATACAACTAGAAAATCTGTTTTCAAACACACCGAAAATTCTTCTTTCACTCTAGGGTTTCTCCATACGTTTTACTTCCATCCCTGTTGCTAAGTTCAAGTTTGGGTAGCTTGTGTTGTGTTAACACGAGCTATATCGGGCAGTCTTATCCTGGACACATCTTCGCTATGAGGGGTTTAGCATTACTCATCTCGAGTATACCCACGAACTAATGTGTTAAGGACAACTTGCTGAACCTGTGATTCTTCCTTCGCCAAGTCGTTTCGGTAAAGTTGTTTTGATTCAGTTTTTTGCATATTATTTTGATACATCTAACGTACTGTTAATTGTTGCAAGATCCCAACATTCTTAACACATTAGACTTATTTGCAACAATGGCAACATCAAAACTTTATTCACCAAAAAAAAAAATGAATCCCAACGTCAAACCTTGATTCTAGAGTTATGGAAGGGTCAAATTTTTATAATAGTCGAACAAGTAAAACCTAATTACCACAACAATAAAGTTATTTAACAAATATTAATCAATTACAGCACATATATAATATACACAAAGAAGTAGAGACTAGAGAGAGTACTTGGAATTGGTAACGTCTTTGTAAAGGGCGAGAGAAAGAGAGGTTCCACCCACATCGTATGACTTCATGGCTGACTCTTTCTATTACTTATGAGAGATTTATAAAATATTGTGGGAGTTCTTTGAATTGCCTAATGACAAACCAAGCAACAATAATTTAATCAGAAATCTGCCCCAGACTATTCAACAAAGTACATTTTTAGAGTTGCCAACTAGGTGCAATTAAAGACTAAAAGGAAATGAAGCAAAGGGAAACCCTTCACTTCCTCATACTGGCTCATAAAAATTGTCCAGCTAAACAAATAAAATCAATCTTCATTTGGGGCGTATAATATAGATCTGAGTACAAACTCAAACATATATATAACTCGTAGACTTCATTTAATGCACACAACCTAACTCCATATGAAAACTAAAAATCTAAATGAAATTATCCTAATCGCAGACCAAAGGGAGGCTTCTATACGATGACTCTTTGAACACCAAACTGTATTAAACCGCTACAGACACTAGCCAATTAACTTCGGTATGGAATGTAGTTGAGCCCTAAAAGTAAATCCACCGATTAAGGTACAGTAGCGCTCCTTACGCCTCTTGAATGTCGTAAGACTCTGCGCAATTGATTCCCTTAGCTGATGTCACACACAACTAAGAGTTGCTTCAACCTCAATTGAAGACTTTAAACCAAATCTGCTTCCCATAGATTAATCCTATTTTTTATTTCCCGATTTATGATTTAAACGGATGATCAGATCAAACGATAGATCCATGTGATGGAAATCGATAGCAACTTCGACAAAAGTTTGGTTATCCTCAAAATCCGGACTTATGCAATCCGAAGTGCATCCTAGATTATTATTCACCTCACAAGTATAAAACTTTCGGAATCAACAAAGCATGAGACGAAGAGACTCTATTGATTACTATCTATCTTGATCGTTGGAGCAAGCATTACAGACAATCAAGATCAGATACTCAAGTTATCAAGATAAAAGATAACTGGACCTGGCTTCACGAATCCCTGTGAAGTCTTTATAGTCTCTAAACCCTAAAAGGGTTTCTGGAGAGGACGATTCTAGATACAACTAGGACACACCAAAAAGTAATGTCGGGATTTAAAGATCCAAGTTTCCAAGAGTTCCCCTTATATAGAATTCAAAGCCTAGGTTGCTTTAGGTTTAAGCTAAGATAGCTTTGGAACCAAGCAAATAATATCTACTGTTAGATGAAACCTTTGAATCTTAATCACATATACAAGATATACACTATGGTTAGGTAAACCGTAACCGAATCGTGTATAAACACTATGTTCAACATGGTTAGCCAAAACTAGCCGATTTGAACTTAAAAGTTTAAAACTCATTTTCATCTTCACTAAGACATTGATATTTAGTCACAATCATGTGATCAATTGAGTCCTATATTAATTAGAGAAAAGATCAAATGCAAATTACTTCATAGAATAATTTAATCGCAATTGAATCATGATCGACATAGTTTTTAAATATACAAGGTACAATAACTTTAACCATTCGTGAATCGAATGAGTCACAGTACGCGGACCGGTGTACAAACTCATATGCAATTACCGAGTTTCGGAGTCAACATAACTTTTCAGTTCATAAACCGGTTTGCATACTTATGAAGTTACCAAGTTCCGGACTCTTACAGAACTTTTTAGTTCACGTGCCGGTTTGCAAACTGTGACCCAACTCAAAGTTTTAGAGTCTACAGAACTTTTTAGTTTATGTAACGGTTTGCAAAATCTTAGATCTTTGCCAGTTCCGGAGTTCACAGAACATTCATCTTGCTTACCGGTTTGGGTACTAAACTGGTTCTAGAATAATTATTTTGGATCGCATACCGGTTTGATTAGTTAAACCCGGTTCCTTTACCACAATTCCATAATTGTTTGTATACGAATATACAAACCTATCCGGATCACGAAACAAATCGATTTTCCCATGATGTACATACGAAATATTTATATCACACAAATCTGAAATTCGATATATATATATACTCCGCTACATGTACGAATACATGTAATACGGCTTCAGACATATAACAGTTTTCTCAGTTTGTAAGACTAATAACACTGTCTTGTATTCCGAATAAAGTAGTTCTATATTTCTCTAAATCAGTTCGAAACATTCCTGAATAACAACAATGACACTTATCACTGTTCCGGGCTATTTTCGAATGATGAACTTGAATCATGATTTGGTTCCGACAATAAATTGTTCTCCACCGAATTTGATCAAGTATGAACAAATGTTCATTAAGCTTAGTCATTATATTTCGAGAAATTCGTAAACTAAATAATTAGTTCTCGACTCGAAATTCCTGTCTACGTAAGCTAGTCTAATTAGTTATGCAGCAATCATCTCCATATTGGAAAAGTGAATATAACTTGAGAAATAGGTGGTTCAGTCTTCACTTACCTTTTGTTGATGAAGTTCTCCAAAAGCTTCGGTTGATCTTCGCCTTCAAACGGTAGATCGCAAATGATGACTAGCTCATTTCTCAACTCCACTATCCTAAACCGAGACTTAACTAATTGCATACTAGAAATCAAGATATAGTTTTGACAACTAAATTTGACCACAAGCTTGATATAGCAACACTTGTGAGTTCGAACGACCAATGCTCTAACAATCTTGAATAGCCTGCTAATAGAAGAAAATCGCTATTCTGAACAAGGTTGTCAAACTGTTTTGAAGATTTTGGGTTAAAGTACAGACTTTTATGTCCTGTGATAGATTTTGGGTCATGTGAGTAATTAGGATCACGGGGTTCGTTGTGTAATTAGTTGTCAACGAGGCAAGTTACACTTTTTTGAGTCATGATGTGAGTGTAAATAACATATCACTAGAGTCAAGAAGCAAATTTCCAGTCAAGTGGTAGATTTTTTTACGACATAACAAATTTTGGTTCACATGTAGTTACAATTAAATTTTTGTTTCTATTATTAAAAGAATTAATAATCATCAAAAGAATTACTACACGAGAAACTAGTTGGAAGCCTAGAAACAAGCTGAGCTCCAACACCTTTTCGCGATCCCTACCCTATTGAAAAGCATGTTGCCAATTTTAGAATTAGCGTCTTTGCTAGATAAACAATTCTTCAATCTCTTTAAGAAGAAAAAACGGAAATTTAAATTATACGACCAATTTTAGACAACAACACAAAATTTGGCCTTCGAGGTCAATTTTCGTGTCACACGGCAATTTTCGTGAAAATAGCTAATTCATGAATATTACATTACTTAGCTCATTTATTTATAAGGTTCTCATCTGGTTACCAAAATTGAGATGTGAAAATTAATGGATCACAAATTGTTGTTGAGTAAGTATAGACTAAATAGTCCAGTCTTGTTAAAATTATTTTGATGTTGTGTTTCATTCAGACAGGTAAAGTTACAAAAAGAAATTGAGTTGATATGTTGGAGTAAACTTTGCTAACTGTAACAGTAGCAATGTTAATGATCCACTGATGAGAGAGATTTATCACCTTTAGGAGAATGATACTACGTAGAAAATATTTTACGTTTTAAATGATCTGCATAAACAAATCTGGAACCCATAAATCTTATTAAAAGTTCCATTTTTGGTTTGGACTTTATGTCATGATGGAACACCTTCTTTGGAGTTTCTGCATCGAATTGGTAAGGTTAATTATAGTACTTGTTTACTATGTAATGTGGAGCAGGAAACCCAAAGTTACTTATTCTTGCATTGGTCAGAAACAAGGAAGGTTTGGCACTATTTCCTGGATAGCTTTGGAGTGAGATGGGTGTTTTCCGAGAACGTTAAATCCAATATATGGGAATGGAAAACTAAGAGGAACAGAAGTATGATAAAGAAAATATGGAGCATACTACCTTTTGCAATTTGGTGGACGATCAGGAGAGAGAGGAACTGCCGGGTTTACAACAACAAGAAGAGATTTGTTGATCAGTTGATTTTGGCAGTTAAATATACTCTGTTTAATTAGTCTTTGCATATTAAAATCTTTGAAGGCTACTCTTTGACTATGCTCATTTGTAATTGGGAAGCTATGATTGGCAACAATTGAGTATTTTTTCTTTTTTTTTTCTCTCTGTACTTTCCTAGCATTCATCGTTCTGAAGAATGTTAGTTTTTAATCCAATTTCCCCTTTTCCTGTCAAAAAAAATATATTACGTTTCACACCATATTTTATCAGAGTTGAAATCCCATAGACCGATGAAGTAGCTCTGTGGTTATTAGGATAAAATTAATGTATTTTTTTGAATAATTATAATAATTGATACTCTAAATTCACCTTTTTAGTTTATAAGTTTGTTGGTTGCCAAACACACAGTTCTTTTTTTCTTTCTTTTGAAGCAACCTACAGTTAAGTGCTCATCTCAAGATGGTGTGTACAATTTTTTGGTTTCATCCTAAAATGTTTGCCACATTATTTGCCAATCTGGTAATAAAGAAAAAACTTAGAAAGTTAGAACAAAAACTAATTTCCTTTTAAACTTCATCCGTTATTGCTTGATTTTGCCAAGTTATGGAAGTTTGAGTCCCACTAAGATAGTCTAAAAGATTCCCGCAATCCCCTACAACCGGAATCCTTTTTTGTCCCGAGTAATTCGGGGCAGGGCTAGAGTGGTATCCACAACAATGGAATTACGCATCCACGATCATTAAAGCAGATATACCACATCCATGACCAGGTTGCAGAGCTACTTGGGGATTCCTCCCTTTCACGATCCTTCTACCTGCATAGCTACGAGGAGGATTCCACCCTTCACAATATGTTAGGATGGTTTGTCAAGTTCACAATTTTGAGGGACAATAACTGATACCTTTTCGATAGATAGGTGTTGATGGTGGTTTTTATCTTAGGGTTAAAATCGTAAAACCCTAGCCAGACAGTGACGTCACAGGACTTAAACGCATTTATTGAACCCTTTAATATGTCTGCGAGAAAATTGCCAGGGTACCTTTTTTCTAAATTAATTATTAATTAGGGTTTCGATAGGCCAAAACCCTAATTCCCACGCCACCTGTGCCAATGGCAGACCGTGCCATCCACACCTGCCGCGCCAAGGCATGCCAACCATGCTAGCTGCACCCTTGTGCCAATGGCAAACCGTTCCAGCCACATCCACCGCGCCAAGGCATGCCAACCATGCTAGCCGCACCCCTGTGCCAATGGCAAATCACGCCAGCCACACCTACCGCGCCAAGGCATGCCAACCATTCTAGCCGCACCCCTGTGCCAATGGCTCATCATTCCATCCACATCCTACCGCTCCAAGGCATGACAACCATGCTAGCTAGCCGCACCCCTTTTCCAATAGCAAATCATGCCAGCCACACCTACCGCGCCAAGGCATGCCAACCATGCTAGTCGTACCCCTGTGCCAATGGCAAACCATGCCGTTCACACACCTGCCGCGCCAAGGCATGCCAACCATGCTAGCCGCACCCTTGTGTCAATGGAAAACCTCGCCAGCTACACCCACCGCGCCAAGGCATGCCAACCATGATAGCCGCACCCCTGTGCCAATGGCAAACCATGCCAGCCACACCTACCGCGCCAAGGTATGCCAACCATGCCAGCCACACCTACCAAACCCTTGGTCCCACATGCCAAGCCAAACCGCGCCTTTCCTTGGCCCTAGCCATGCTAGACGCGCCATGTGCCAGCGGCATGCCAAACCCTTGGCCCCACCATGCCAAGCCAAACCGCACCTTACCTTGGCCCTAGCCATGCTAGCCGCACCATGCGCTTATGGCATACCAAACCCTTGGCCCCACATGCCAAGACAAACCGCACCTTACCTTGGCCCTAGCCATGCTAGCCGCGTCATGTGCCAACGGCATGCCAAACCCTTGGCCCCACCATGCTAAGCCAAACCGCGCCTTGCCTTGGCCCTAGTTATGCTAGCCGCACCATGCGCCCGTGGCATGCAAAGCCCTTGGCCCCGCCATGCCAAGACAAACCATTCACGCCAAACCCTTGGCCCCACATGCCAAGCAAAACCGCACCTTGCCTTGGTCCTAGCCATGCTAGCCGCGCCATCTGCCAACGGCATGCCAAACCCTTGGCCCCACCATGCCAAGCCAAACCGCACCTTGCATTGGCCCTAGCCATGCTAGCCGCACCATGTTCCAACGGCATGCCAAACCCTTGGACCCACCATGCCAAGCCAAACCGCACCTTGCCTTGGCCCTATCCATGCTAGTTGTGCCATGTGCCAACGGCATGCCAAACCCTTGGCCCCACCATGCCAAGCCAAACCGCACCTTGCCTTGGCCTAGCCATACCAGCTGCACCATGTGCCAACGGCATGTTAAGCCCTTGGCCCCTCCATGCCAAGCACACCTAGCCATGCCACCATGTTGTCCTTCCCTACGCGGCTACCAAAAACGAAGGCGTGCGATGATCAGCGGTCCCCCTTCAATCCCATGAGAAAATCATAGCCATCCAAGGTTACCAGACGACGCATGGTAACCTTTGGCGCGTAAACCTAAGTTTGGCCACTCCAAACCATGCCATGCCAACGGCATGCCAACCTAAACGCGTCACCATGCTGGCCCTCCCTACGAGGCTACCAAAAACGAAGGCGTGCGACGATCAACGGTACCCCTTTCAATCCCATGAGCAATCATATCCATCCAAGGTTACCAGACGACGCATGGTAACCTTTGGCCCGTAAACCTAAGTTTGGACACGCCAAACCATGCCATGCCAACCTAAACGCGTCACCATGATGGCCTTCCCTACGCGGCTACCAAAACGAAAGCGTACAACGATCAATGGCTATCTTTCCTCTTGAGATGCAAAATCTCGACTGTTGAAGGTCACCAAGCTAGCAAGTCTCCCCGGTGCGACTTGCCAGGAAACAACAACATGCTACATGTTTTTCACAAAAACATTCGAGACATCAACACATATCACAAACTGGGGGATCCTCTTTGGGTTTTGGTTTGGCGGTTTACAGCCGGCGTACACTACGCCCGTCATAAGGAAGTGTCATAAGGATGAGGCGGTTAGTAAATACAGGGAGTAAATGGTGAAACGTTCTTTTTATGGAACATCAATTCCATGCGTTAACGTTACCACCTCCTCCTATTTATTCACCCATTCTTCCATTCCTTAATGAGACCATTGATAGACGCATTTATGTGTCTATTTTCGTCTCGATTTTCTATATTGTTAGAACCCATTTTTGTACTTATTTGATTATTTTATGTTTTTGTAGGTGTTTTTGGAGAAATAAGCTTTTGCGGAGAAATTGGCTCAAAGAGTGGCATTTGGACCTTCGAAGAAAATCACTAAAGGCACTCCTAAAATGTGTTATTGGCACCCCAAGAAATTTACTATTTACACCCATGAAATTACGGTTCGCACCCCAGTTGCTAAAGGGAGACCAGCCACATACAAGGGGGAGGTCATCTTCTCCAATTTGAAATTCAGAAAAAGGCGGGAAAATTGTGTTTCAAACTACAAATTTAGGGTTGATGATTTGGACTAATTTCATGGAGATTGAAACGCTGATTCTCATGAGATAAGCCTGTTGTGGAAATCCAATGTTGGTATAGGTGATGGAATCCAATAATTTTGGCTGGATAGTCTGGAATTCGTGAAACAGGGAAGGATGGTTTGTTCTCGGGTTTGTCTGGTGTGTCTGGGAGAGACTCAATCACAGAGTTTGATTTCATTAGGCCTGTTAAGGTTAAACAGGGATGATTCGGTTCGATTAAATCAAATTGGGCTGGATATCGAGTTTCACGATAAAACAGGTGCAATATTATGTTCACTTCTGCGTACTTTTCTGGCAATGGTCGAAGCGAGATATGGACAGAGTTTCTTACTTATTTGGGATGGCTTGGTCCTGTTTTGTCGAAACATGGATGGTACGGAAGTTGGTTGCGTAAGAAAATGGAAAGAAATAGAATATTTCGATAAATCAAAGAGAAGAGAGATACTCGGCTCTTGCGGGTTCTGTTTTTGGTAAATTATGTGGGGTTTGTTAAGATATTTTCCCTGCAGATTTATTTCCATCTAAAGAAGAGATAAGAGAGTTTTAAGTCCAAGAAAAGCCGCGTGGAAGGATTAAAAGCAGAATAATATTCCGTGACTCGTGGGAGAGAAAAGAAGGAAGATTTGGAAGGATTTGTACGCAAGAAAAGGGGCATGTGGTGTATAAATACATTGGTGAGAATCACAGGAAAGAAAGTCGGGAGTTTGGGTATGCTTCAGAGGAGAAAATCACGCTGCAGGAGGAGTTGCAGCAGCAGCAGGTGAAGAGGAAGAAGAGAAGTTGCAGACGACACCAAAGAAGTGTCGTTCTGAAGAACACGAAGAAAAGACACAAAAGAACTGTCGTTGTTGAATAGTGTATGCGATAGTACGTTTGTAACAGTTAGGTTTAAATTGCAACACCCGGCTTGTAACAGTAACGTCTGTAACATCATTACAGATTGCAAATCTCATCTTATACTATTTCTTCAATAAAAACACCTTTTAGAGCTATGAAAAATTCTTTTGAGCGTGTTTCTACCATGATAAGCTAAACCCCATCGCTGGGATGACGGAGGAAGCCAATTCTCAACACTATGGTAATTTTATTAAATTCTTTTTACGACTTTTGCATTAATATAATTTGAATTATGATTTTAAATTAATTAGTTGTGATTTAGTTTGATGGGTTATGCTTAGCTTAGGTGTTTTGATAATCCATGCTTACCATTTACAATTAATGTTTTATAAAATATACCTTGGCAAAGATTTAGAGTCAATAACTATTATTTTTGGAGCTATAATTGTCAAAGAATTAATAATTGAACCATAGAAAAAGAGTTCGGTGAAATCCTGATTCCCAGTAATCTCTCAATATTATTATCATCCTTTATTTTATTCGCTAGTTTTAAGTATTTTATTTAAGTAAGTCCTAAAATCAACAACTTCCCAAGTCCGAGAATCGAACCTTCTTTCTTACCACTTGTAAAACTACATCAACCAGAGTATGTTTCACTTCGACTTGTATAAATAGGTATTACCTATTTCCACCGAACAACAAGTTCGGTCAAGGATCAGACAACACTCAGAAAAACGTTTGGATAAGCTCTCCCATCTGTTAGCTTCCCATTTTCTGATACAAGTCGTGAAACCACTACTCTTCCAGAATCAACCTGGTCTCAACAATTTCTTCGCTTCCCTCCACAAAACCAACCCATTCTCCTCCTCTTTGTGACCGAAGCAAGTCTGGAACGGCCATTTCTTGGTTTAGGACGGATTTGTACAGATTGATCTCGAATCTAAAGTACTCCGTGCAGTACATTGTTTACGGTCTAAATTCGTTTCTTACCCACACACCCGAAATTACCAAAATCGGCATAAACCATTTTCACCCTCAAACAATTGGCGACCACAGTGGGAGATTGATCTTTCGATTACAATGTCAATTTTCGACCATCGATTTCATGCTTCGACCCAGACATCAAGACAGTAGAAGCAGGCGATCCGCTCAGGGATCGACGACTCAGTTACCAGACAACCCGATTATCAGTTTTGACACGGCAAGGGATGACTGGGACTGCCTAGAGTTTAAAAGCGAACGATCCAACCAGTCTTGACGCGGCAATGGGCGACTGGGGACTTCCCAGAGGTTAAAAGCAAAACGATCCGCTCAGGGATCGGCGAATCGATCATCAAGTGACTCAAGGACGACTGGGGACTTTCCAGAATCGCGGTGTTTCCCACGAAAGTCGGACTTGTACCTGACTCGTTTTCGTTAGCAGATCCAAAAAACCGAGTAAGTCTTACCTAGACAAGATACGTGGTTTGCTATTTCAAGTTTCCATGAGAATGAAAAAACAGATAATCATGTTATGTTTCATCCCATGTCATCTACCAAACGCACGGTTCCATGGTTTTCCTAGGATGCTTGCAACACTTTCAATCATAACCAAGACAAAATTCATTCCTAAACAATTCATTCCAAAAGAATAATCCAAAACCATCAAGGTAACATTTATCTGTCAACCCAAAAAATCTAGAAAATTAAAACCATAAACCAGGCGTTTCCATTTGCCTTTCAAAAGAAAAACCTAAAAATAAGAAGTTCAAAAGACAGAAATGTATTCAAGGAAAGTTTTCCAACAACGGCTTGCTCCTCTTAGAAAAGTCCTCCCTCGTGCTCTGGAGAGCCGCCCTTTTCAACTTCACCTGCCTGCACAATTTTTTGAATTCCGCCTCCTGCTTCTTTACCATGTCTGTGGAAGGACCTTCGACTGTTTCGACCAGCAACTTTTCGACCTTAGAGAAACTGTCAGCGAACCAAGGAGCATTGAATTCGAACTCTATACACATATCGTGATGGAACCTCCAGCTTGAGATTACATCCCGAGAAACCATGTGACCAGTCACGTTGCGCATGTCGTCAATCGAAGACAAGGCTTCCTCTACACGCTTGACCAGCGCGTATCGGCTAGTAATCTTCTTGGTCGTGGCAATATGACCATGGATTTCCCATATCTTGGTGTATAACGCTGCGTGTTTAGCTGGCACGCTAAATTCCCCAATCAACATGTGACCCGGATAAGGAACCAGGTATGGAGGAACAAAGGTGGCGCTCTTGACCGCATCGATGGGGCAAAGGATTCTTAACAACAATTGCGCCAACATTCACATGAGCAATCCCCGTTGTCTGAGTCACAACGACTCTTCCATCTTGATCGGCCTCTGTTTTAAAGCCACCAGGTTTGGCTGACACGGGTGGAGACGAAGCCGTGTCTCCACCAGCTCCGTCTCAAGTACATCTTCGAACCGGCTTAAGCTCCAGATATCACGGCTTAGACACTCTTAAAAAAATAAAAAAAAAAGAGAAGAAGGAAGAAGAAGAAAATGGAGAAGACTCACCGATTCGCTTTCGGACCGACCGGAGGAAGATTCAAAGACTACTATCGAAGAACTACTCTCGCCATCTCTGGACTCGAGCTTTCATCCTTCTTGGGTTCTCCATCGCCGTGGATAGGCTCAGCACCGCCACCCTCTGTCTCGGGAAGGGTCGTTTGCTGATAAGTTGCGAGCTTGGTAAAGGCATTCACGCTGCCGAGACCCTGGACGAGATGCAAAGGCGGATACTTAGAAAGGATATGCACGATCTAACTAAAGTCAAGAGGAAAATCATACGTACCCGCATATTGGAAGAACTAAAAGTCGGTAGAGCTGCGGAACCTGACTGGAAACCGCCTGCACGATTTTTAGACCTTCGCTCCTTCGCTTGGGGACTGTCCGCGTCCGGACCGACGGATTTTCTTTTGGCTAAAGAAGTATCCCTCAACAACAGATGCTTTGCTAAAATCGCGGCATAAGGCCTACCACGGGTGTTCTCCACTATGAGCTTCACAAATTCCTGGATGACAAGGAATTCATTCTGCCAGAACGTGTTATACTTGGAAGTAGTCGAAGGATTTCGTTCCGAAAGCAAGAAAGGGAGACTTTTTCCCGGCACGAGAACACTAGCATCGAGAATGTCCGGAAGTGAGTCCTCTGGAGTTACCAGCTGACGAACGAGAGGGATCCCTTGGTCGAAATCCATATGCCGAGCTTCCCGATCGATATTGTAGGAGACTACCTGACACGATCCTCGGAAGAAAGACGGTATATAACCAGACGTACAACTTCGCATGAATACAACCTCGCCGACGCCCAGGTTCCCTTCGTCAGAAAGCAAAGACATGTTTAGAGCAGAAGCAAAAGTATTAACCTGGACTATGGATGTACACACTGGGGCCCATGGACAAAAATTAACAGTGCACGAATTATCAAGGAAATCAGCCAGGTTTGAGCCAGCTCTTGGATGCCTATTCGACCAGCGAAGTATTCTCGAGCCACCCCAAGGTGCGGGGAGTGAAGCCAACGGTTTAGGAGCGTATTTTTCAAAATGGTCCCATAGCCACGCCTGGAGAAAAGCAACGTGAACATACGAGTCCACTTTCATGTAACCATTTGAAGCGCGCATGTCCATAGCCAGATGATCCAAGTGCATGTACAGAGAACCGAGAAACAAGCCACCAATGGGGAGAACGAATCCTTTCGCCAATCTTATAGCAAAATTGATGAGTTCCGGCCTTATCTCCTTTTTACCAGAGCCATCATCGAAAACATCCCGGGACAACCAAAGAGCCAAGAATTCGCGACATGGAGTGTACTATTCTTTTGATCCGGTGCCGACTCACCAGAAACCATTGAGACATCCACCAGATATAGAAACACTTCATCTCGTTCTCTTCCGAACAAAACCCTTTCGACTTCGCAACCGGGCGATACGCATTTTTCTTCATCATCTGACAGCTTGATGTTAAGGTTTCCTCTCATGGGAAGATTCAGCAGGATAGCCACACTTTCTAAGGATATAGTCATTTCTCCCCACTTGCATATGGCCGTGTGAGTATCCGGACACCCCCTGGAGATGAAAGCAACCAAGACCGGGATGTCTTTCCTAATTTGAAGTAATGCAGAAGCCGCAACAACATCAATGATTTGCGCCTTGGTCAAACTATCTCTTACACAATCTTGACTTATCATAAATTGCATCTACTCATCAAAGGAACGCAATGGACTCACGAAGATTTTGAAATCAATAAGAGAGGCGGAATACTCTTTTCTCTCAAGACAAAACCGTATTATATTTCCTAAGGAACCGACCGATCCCTCCCTCACTCTCCGGACCGGTCGGAAGAATCGGCGAATGTTTAAGATGACTTCTCTCGGCGTAAACTATCGTGAAGAATTCATCAGCCACGTTTGGCTTGGAATTACCAACATCCTTTGGTACGTCGAAATTGTTGACATCCTAACGAAAATTCTCTTACGTTGCTTTCGTCCTCCGAGATAACTACAATGGAGCAATACGAGGAGAAATTATTACGAAAAGTGCATGGAAATTATTTTATCGTGACGCAGGAGCCGTCCCTGACGCAAACCAATTGGTTCAAAAATCATTTTACACATACGCGAAGAAATGGGGATCGACAGGGCTGCATCGCCATGTTATGCGGTGGGAAATTCGCGCACGGCCAAGTAGGCGCGCCTCACCACAGGAACCATGCACACGGCCACACCAGAAAAAAAAAAGAAAAATGGAGGGTGGGTGTAACACCCCGTGTTTTTAGCATGGCGCATGCTAAAAGATGCGCCATTTGCTTGTGATGAAGCTTCATCCAAAGCTTCCGCAGGCGTGAAAAGGTGGATTGGCTTAAGGCCAATGCCCGCGCCAAAAATGGCGCATTATGTTTGGCATTTGGCCAAGGGCCAATGTTGCATCATCATGATGCATTAGGCCAGTTGGGTAGGTGGGCTCGATCTTACAAAATAAATCATTGTGCAATAAAACGAAACAGTCGGAAAGACCGGGTGATGCGCAATCATTGTACGCAATCGTTGTGTGTAATCATTGTGCAACAGACAGAACAATTGGTGCACAATCATTGTGCAGCAGACGTAACGAGTGGTGCACAATCATTGTGCAATAGAACGGAGACTCGGCAATCATTGTCGGTCCTTCAGAAATTCATGGCAACGGCCATGAATAGTGAAGCATGTCAATATGCTCCCCTTTTCATACTTGTAGAAATTCCATTAAGACATATATAGGGAGGGGTAGTTGGTTGAAGGTGCATATGCGGACTATGTACCAAGTAAGCTTCATAGCTTAGCCGGAAGAGTATAAATGATGCCTAAGGCTCATTTATAGTTGCGTAGCCTTGCGGAGAGGGCATTTGATGCGTTGGCATCATTATGCCACGGCGCGGACCCGATGATGCATAATCATTATGCATCTTGGCGGAATGGCCTATACGAACCAGGCCATTACCGTTTTGCTAGGCCACAGCCTTGCAAACGATTTGGTTTAATTTTCTGTCCCTTCGTGGATGAACTACGGTCTGTGCTTGATCCCTTTAGAGTAGGGAAGGGTACGTAGGCAGCCGCAATGAGTTGCAAAGCATTGCTTGGTCCAGCACGTTGGCCCCTCATATCATCTAAGCTCGGTAGCTTGACGCAAGAGATGATTGTGGCCAGACTTGATGAGGCTTAGTTGCATTCCGGTAAGTGGATGCTCATACTTCCTATCAAGTTATAAAGAGATGGTAAGCGAGGTAACGTGGGAAATGGCAAGGGCTCGGTGTGGCCTACGCTAAAGTCTAAGGCTTATGCCTGGACAAGACACGGCAATGTGACGGTTGCTCACTAGCTAGGAAATTCATTTATGAATTCCCTACGTAAAGGTAAAGCCGAGACGCATGAAAAATGCATTGGCATTGGCCTTATGGCCTTAAACCCTTTATGGCACAAGGGTAAGTTGGAACAGTGTGGAAGCTAAGTTAGCTGCGTCATGCTCCACGAGCATGCTTGCAAGGGCAATTGGACGTGCATTTGCCCAGCTTTGAAGCCGGATCGTAGCTTCATCATCATGGCGCACCGGGAGATTACGGCTGCGGGCGACGCGCCAAAGGCGTAATTTTCCGATCCGTCACAGATGGTATCGAGCAAGTTCGAGAAAACTCTAGGGACTTGTGCGGAGTGGACTCATTGGCGAGTATTTTCCTTGATGGAAACTTAAAGTTGGAGAGTAGGCCAACTTCACGCGGGAAAAGAGTTTGTAATCGCAGCCAATTACTTTGCAAATCGAGTTGAGCTTGTATAAGTCTTGTGAGTTTGCCAGGCCTCTGTGGCACCCGCTTCACGAGCATCCGGAAGACCGTGCAGGACGGTGGGTAGACAATGGGACTGATCATCCCCACACGTTGGCACTGGCCAAGGGTGTGCGTTGTCGCCACAGGCTAGCATCCCACTTACGAGTGGCACTGGATGACCGTCGTGACGGTGGGCAACCGGATACTTGATCCACACAAGATGCTAAAATTTTGTCATTTCGATGACATCTTCCAACCTTGTGAACTTTAGGGACTTCTGAGTGCGTAGTATGGGATGCGCATTCAGGATACCTGGTCGAGATATCCTCTTGGCATTGGCCAATTGCGATTCTTGGTTTTGTTGTGGGCACTTTTTGGATTCCTGGGCAGGTGGTATGGGACATGTGCTCAGAAGGTCTAAATTGTTGTTCATGACAACTTGAAGAAACCCGTGATTTCGAGCATCCGTATGGGACTTTTGCTCATGGAATCCAACTCGAAGAGATTGTCCACAATAGCTTTGGTTTTGAATTTGAGGACGAAATTCTTTGAAGGGTGTGATAGTGTAACACCCCGTGTTTTTAGCATGGCGCATGCTAAAAGATGCGCCATTTGCTTGTGATGAAGCTTCATCCAAAGCTTCCAGCAGCGTGAAAAAGGTGGATTGGCTTAAGGCCAATACCGCGCCAAAAATGGCGCATTATGTTTGGCATTTGGCAAGGGCCAATGTTGCATCATCATGATACATTAGCCCATTGGGTAGGTGGGCTCGATCTTACAACGAAATCATTGTGCAATAAACAGAAAGCTTGATCAGAAGACCGGGTGGTGCGCAATCATTGTACGCAATCGTTGTGTGTAATCATTGTGCAACAGATTTAACAATTGGTGCACAATCATTGTGCGGCCAGACGGAACGAGTGGTGCACAATCATTGTGCAATAGAACGGAGACTCGGCAATCATTGCCGGTCCTTCAGAAATTCATGGCAACGGCCATGAATAGTGAAGCATGTCAATATGCTCCCCTTTTCATACTTGTAGAAATTCCATTAAGACATATATAGGGAGGGGTAGTTGGTTGAAGGTGCATATGCGGACTATGTACCAAGTAAGCTTCATAGCTTAGTCGGAAGAGTATAAATGATGCCTAAGGCTCATTTATAGTTGCGTAGCCTTGCGGAGAGGGCATTTGATGCGTTGGCATCATTATGCCACGGCGCGGACCCGATGATGCATAATCATTATGCATCTTGGCGGAATGGCCTATACGAACCGAGGCCATTACCGTTTTTGCTAGGCCACGACCTTGCAAACGATTTGGTTTAATTTTCTGTCCTTCGTGGATGAACTACGGTCTGTGCTTGATCCCTTTAGAGTAGGGAAGGGTACGTGGCAGCCGCAATGAGTTGCGGCATTGCCGGTCCAAAGACGTTGGCCCCTCATATCATCTAAGCTCGGTAGCTTGACGCAAGAGATGATTGTGGCCAGACTTGATGAGGCTTAGTTGCATTCCAGTAAGTGGATGCTCATACTTCCTATCAAGTTATAAAGAGATGGTAAGCGAGGTAACGTGGGAAATGGCAAGGGCTCGGTGTGGCCTACGCTAAAGTCTAAGGCTTATGCCCGGACAAGACACGGCAATGTGACGGTTGCTCAGCTAGCTAGGAAATTCATTTATGAATTCCCTACGTAAAGGTAAAGCCGAGACGCATGAAAAATGCATTGGCATTGGCCTTATGGCCTTAAACCCTTTTTTGCGGCACAAGGGTAAGTTGGAACAGTGTGGAAGCTAAGTTAGCAGCGTCATGCTCCACGAGCATGCTTGCAAGGGCAATTGGACGTGCATTTGCCCAGCTTTGAAGCCCGGATCGTAGCTTCATCATCATGGCGCACCGGGGGAGTTACGGCCTGCGGGCGACGCGCCAAAGGCGTAATTTTCCGGTCCGTCACGGTGGGGGAGGGGGGGGGGGAGGGGGAAACCCTAAAAGCTAGATTTTCGCAAGAAGGGAGTAACAATGCTCGTGCACACCTACTTCGCACGGTAATTGAGGCGGTCAACATTGCTACGGTATTCACGCCTAAATACTACTATGAGCTCGTGCAAAACATACCTACGGCCCGAATTCACGCCAACACAAAAGGCCAACACTTTCTACAAGGTCATGAAAAAGGTATGCCCACAACTAGGGTTCGTACCAACACAAGAAAGCAAAAGGAAGAAAGTTAAAGAGGAAGCGCCGGAAGACATACCTAGTCCGCTCGTCCGCTTCACCGTTATCACACAACAAGAGCAAAAAATATATGATGGAGGCGTGAAGTAAAGGGAGATGCCGGCCCCCCTTTTTATAGACGTGATGCTTGGGAGTTTGAATAAGGAAAGGACTTCCTATTCGAGTCAAGTGAGGAAAAAAAGGCAACCGGGCCCGTGAAAATAAATCACCAAGCCGTCCCAGCCATGCCTTGGCCCCACCACGCCTCGCCTTACCAAACCACGCCTCACCTTGGCCCACCGCGCCAAGCAGTCCATGCACGCCTTGCCTCACCGAACCGCGCCTTACCGTGACCGCACCAGCACCAACTCGCCAAGCCAGCGTTATGACGTTTTCCTAACCCAGCCAAGATGATGAGTGACCAGACTAAACCGACGATTCTCATCTCACCACTTCACGATCTACACCGCAAATAGAAACTATACAAGGCCGCCAACACGGGAAGCACAAACTCTCTTCACCCCTCGAAAAAGGTTAGTCGGACCTTCCTGACCATCTTATCACGGCTTGTTGTTTCGATTTCCTGTCCAAGCCTGTCACCATCTTATGCTTACCTCACAACGAAGCTCCCATTACGAGCTAAGCAGGTGACTTAATGTTGATGGTGGTTTTTATCTTAGGGTTAAAAGCGTAAAACCCTAGCCAGACAGTGACGTCTCAGGACTTAAACGCATTTATTGAACCCTTTAATATGTCTGCGAGAAAATTACCAGGGTACATTTTTTCTAAATTAAGTACTAATTAGGGTTTCAATAGGCCAAAACCCTAATTCCAACGCCACCTGTGCCAATGGCAGACCGTGCCAGCCACACCTGTCGTGCCAAGGCATGCCAACCATGCTAGCCGCACCCTTGTGCTAATGGAAAACTGTTCCAGCCACACCCACCGCGCCAAGGCATGCCAACCATGCTAGCCGCACCCCTGTGCCAATGACAAATCATGCCAGCCACACCTACCGCGCCATGGCATGCCAACCATGCTAGCCGCACCCCTGTGCCAATGGCTCATCATGCCAGCCACATCCTACCGCGCCAAGGCATGCCAACCATGCTAGTCGCACCCCTGTGCCAATGGCAAATCATGCCAGCCACACCTACCGCGCCAAGGCATGCCAACCATGCTAGCCGCACCCCTGTGCCAATGGCAAACCATGCCAGCCACACCTACCGCGCCAAGGCATGCCAACCATGCTAGCCGCACCCTTGTGCCAATGGCAAACCGTGTCATCCACACCCACCGCACCAAGGCATGCCAATCATGTTAGCCGCACCCCTGTGACAATGGCAAACCATGCCAGCCACACCTACCGCGCCAAGGCATGCCAACCATGCCAGCCACACCTACCAAACCATTGGCCCCACATGCCAAGCCAAACCACGCCTTGCCTTGGCCCTAGCCATGCTAGCCGCGCCATGTGCCAACGGCATGCCAAACCCTTGGCCCCACCATGCCAAGCCAAACCGCACCTTGCTTTGGCCCTAGCCATGCTAGCCGCACCATGCACCCATGGCATACCAAACCCTTGGCCCCACATGCCAAGCCAAACCGCACCTTGCCTTGGCCCTAGCCATGCTAGCCGCGCCATGTGCCAACGGCATGCCAAACCCTTGGCCCCATCATGCCAAGCCAAACCGCGCCTTGCCTTGGCTCTAGCCATGTTAGCCGCACCATGCACCCGTGGCATGCCAAGCCCTTGGCCCCGCCATACCAAGCCAAACCATTCACGCCAAACCCTTGTCCCCACATGCCAAGCCAAACCGCACCTTGCCTTGGCCCTAGCCATGCTAGCCGCGCCATATGCCAACGGCATGCCAAACCCTTGGACCCATCATGCCAAGCCAACCCGCACCTTGCCTTGGCCCTAGCCATGTGAGCCGCACCATGTGCCAACGGCATGCCAAACCCTTGGCCCCACCATGCCAAGCCAAACCGCACCTTGCCTTGGCCCTAGCCATACTAGCCGCACCATGTGCCAACGGCATGCTAATCCCTTGGCCCCGCCATGCCAAGCGCACCTAGCCGCGCCACCATGCTGGCCTTCCCTACGCGGCTACCAAAAAAGAAGGCGTGCGACGATCAACGGCCCCCCTTCAATCCCATGAGCAAATCATAGCCATCCAATGTTACCATACGACGCATGGTAACCTTTGGCCCGTAAACCTAAGTTTGGCCACGCCAAACCATGCCATGCCAACGGCATGCCAACCTAAACGCGTCACCATGCTGGCCTTCCCTACGCGGCTACCAAAAAAGAAGGCGTGCGACGATCAACGGTCCCCCTTCAATCGCATGAGCAAATCATAGCCATCCAAGGTTACCAGACGACGCATGGTAACCTTTGGCCCGTAAACCTAAGTTTGGCCACGCCAAACCATGCCATGCCAACGGCATGCCAACTTAAACGCGTCACCATGCTGGCCTTCCCTACGCGGCTACCAAAACGAAAGCGTGCAACGATCAACGACTATCTTTCCTCTTGAGATGCAAAATCTCGACCGTTGAAGGTCACCAAGATAGCAAGTCTCCCCAGTGCGACTTTCCATGCAGTAACAACATGCTACATGTTTTTCACAAAAACATTCGAGATATCAACACATATCACAAACTGGGGGATCCTCTTTGGGTATTGGTTTGGCGGTTTACAGCCGGCGTACACTACGCTCGTCATAAGGAAGTGTCATAAGGATGAGGCGGTTAGTAAATACAGGGAGTAAATGGTGAAACGTTCTTTTTATGGAACATCAATTCCATGCGTTAACGGTTTTATGGAACATCAATTCCATGCGTTAAGTTACCACTTCCTCCAATTTATTCACCATTCTTCCATTCATTAATGAGATCAGAGTATGTTTCACTCCGACTTGTATAAATAGGTATTACCTATTTCCACCGAACAACAAGTTCGGTCAAGGATCAGACAACACTCAGAAAAACGTTTGGCTAAGCTCTCTCATCTGTTAGCTTCCCATTTTCTCGATACAAGTCGTGAAACCACTACTCTTCCGTAATCAACTTTGGTCTCAACACTTTCTTCGCTTCCCTCCACAAAACCAACCCATTCTCCTCCTCTTTGTGACCGAAGCAAGTCTGGAACGGCCATTTCTTGGTTTAGGCCGGATTTGTACAGATTGATCTCGAATCTAAAGTACTCCCGTGCAGTACATTGTTTAGGGTCTAAATTCATTTCTCACCCACACACCCGAAATTACCAAAATCGGCAGAAACCATTTTCACCCTCAAACAATAGGCATATGAACCAAACATGGGGCGGGACTGAATAAGTAATTGGGTTTGCCGTTTGCCGCGCCGAGCGAAGAGACACCCATCACACAAGAACTAAATACGACTCATACGCCAACAAGTATTGTCTATCAAGCAACAACCGTCTCGAGCAAAACTAGCAACTCAAACCAATTAAGGCAAGGGAAGCACGAGCACAAGAGACAAATCGTTCCAAGCGAACACTCTGTGCGTGAAAAATCTGTTTTACCAACAAAAACAAACGAGGGACATCATCGATTCATGCAATCTCCTTTGATGCTAAGATTATTGAGATTATGCTCCTTAGCCCACTTGGATGCCTGCAACAATCCTATTACTTCTGTTTCCTCCGGTGTTGTTGTTGTGCAAGGTCCTGCTCTTCCTTGTTCGAAATCACCTACATCATCTCTAGAGATTATAGCATAACCAGTTAATTGGTTTATCAACAGAAATCCAAGCTGCATCAACATTTATTTTGTGTTGGTCTTTATTTAGTAATTTCCATTCCTCGATCGGGTTTTTTTTAAGTTTCATGCTTACTATTTTATTAGTTTTGTTTCTACTATGATTTTGCCAAAATTGCATCTCTCGGTATTTCACTTGCTAATTGGAAAACTGTTTTGTATTCCTTGGAACATTTTGTTACATCTTTATTTCCATATGAACCACATTTTGTTATAATAACTTCTAAGGCTATCATGCAACCGGGTGCTTCTATCCAAGATTTATAAATATCTAGAAACAGTACAGAATTATCGAATTAGACTTCAACTCGGTTTAGGGCTAATGCCCAAACAGATTTAACATAATTACAGTGGAAAAAAAAGGTGCTTTATGGTTTCATCTGTTGCACATCCAAAAGGGCATCTATGAGATACATCCTTCATTATTTTAGAAAGTTTGAGGTTTGTTGAAACAGCTTCTTGCAAACATTTCCAAGTAAAAATCTTAATTCTTTGGGATGCATTTAGTTTGGAAAATATTTTGAACTCGCGGAGCTGAAGTTCAAAAGTTAATTCAGCCTCCATAGTCGTAGGATTTGGTAGATATGAACTCGTAGCCGTAGGATGTGCGAATTTAAAAAATTTAACTTTTTCAGAGGGAAAAGTTTCGAACATCCTACTACTGCGAGTTCATATCTACCAGATCCTACGACTATGGAGGCGCGAATTCAACTTTTGAACTCGCAGCGCGAATTCAAAATTTTTTCCAGTTAGTTTCCATGAGTCTTTCCAGAATTTCTCTAGTAATGTCTAAGTTATTGGAATTAACTCTGTTTTCGCGACGTTTTGCATGCGTAGTTGTAACTGAAATTTCTCAGGTTTAGTTAAAAGTCATTGTAGTCTGTCTGGTTTAGGATTATCATTTCTATTAAGGAAAATTCTAATGTTGCAAATTCTTTTTGCTATGATATTAGGAAATATAAAAATAAAATCAAATCAAAGTCTCATTCCACTTTTTTAGTGGTTGGATCTAAAAAAACCTACCACAAGCGTTAAACGGTTGTTGGTGTTGTTACGGTACCGTATGAGGTAACTACCTAATTTTGATATCCGGTTATCTTCCCAAATGTTTATGTTATTGTCGTCTCCTACCTGCCATATAGAGTTTTGTTCATTGAGTTTAATGCCTATGCCGATGCATTTCCAAATCCATGAGCTATTAGGTGATATTTTAGTTCTAAATGCAATTTTCTTCCAAAAATATTTTGGTTTCAGTTGAGATGCCCATAAAGAGTTTGGTTTAGTTACCAGTCTCCATGCTAACTTGGCAATTAATCATAGCTAGATTCATGTGACGGGCATTCCTAAATCCTACCCCTCCTTTGTGTAATGGTTTGCACGAACAAGAGTATGCTTTCGGATAGTAACCTTTCGCATTCAATTCCTTTCCCACCAGAAATCTCTTTGTATTGTATCAATTTTATTGGTAATTTTTATAAGTAAAACAAAACATCCCATCTGAAAGATAGTTGTACTGACTAAAACGGATTTATCTAAGACCATTTCACCGGACTAGGGTAGGACTTTTCCTTTCCATCCTTGAGATCTATGTTCCATTTTTTCCACCTGACTTCGAAAGTTCCAAGTAAATTAATCTAAATCGGTGAAGTTAGTGTTGTGTGATGATATTAATATATTTTTCACAATGGAATTACTGATGCACTCCTACAACTACTGTGTCTGCAAGTACTATACTATCTCTGTTTCTAAAGAAGAGTTACTATCATTCTTTTTCTTCATTTTAGCCTAAAACAAGCCAAATTGAAAATTCAATATTAACCCTTTCCCAGAAAGGGAGGAAGTAGTTGCTTGTCTGGAGATGAGTTCAAATTGTATTTTTCGACTTTTGAAAAAACAGAGGAAGATTTTGGGTGTCGGAATCGGTATTATGCAACAGGGGTTTACTGCTGCTGCCGAGAGAATATTTGGCCTGTTAAATAGGAAAAGTTTCGGAAGTGCATAACATCTTCCGTGATTGTGCACGCAATATAGAGGACTTTGCTGACATTAGACATCCTGCTCCAGTAGTCAGTACGAATGAATCGAATGATCGACTTGTAAGGAGTCTTAACCTGATATTTGGCCGGAGTGCCAGCAGAAATACGGAAATTGAAATGCTACAAGCCTACAATGTTATTGCAAAAGGAAGAAAAAAAAATGAAAAAAGAAATAGTAAAAATCCAGTATTCACAATAAACACAACAACAATGCAACATAAACTTGAGCTGTAGCTTTCAACAAAACTGTACTATCCATCAGTCAAAAGTCAGGACTTGCAATATTATAACTGGGAAGTTGCAGCAGGGCTTGTAAATTTGTAGGCTGGAATGAAAAAAGATTTGGGCTGAAGATATCCTAGCCGCTAATTTCGGCCTTGGACAGCAACACAATGCATCCACTACTAATCTCAAATACAGATTGTATAGAAAACTCTGCAGAAACTTGAAACACTTTTCAACTTCCAGCCAGGAGGGTAGTTCGGATATTACCAATGTTCAATAAATCAGAATAAAAATCTTGCACAACTTTTTTTTTTGTCGAAAACAAATTACAAATAGCAAAGATAAAGAAGTCTCAAACTTGGCATGGTTAAACTAGTCAATGTACAGAAAATACCTGATACACCTACGTATTAGCTGCTGCCAAATCCAAGAAAACGATCAACATGCTGGGCCACAGACTTGGCCAAGTTATCGGCTTCTTCTTGTGTTGATGCCTCTGCATATACACGTATGACGTCCTCAGTACCTGATGGCCGTACAAATGACCTTCCCATAGTGTACTTAGCAACTTCACAGTTTATTGCTTCTTGAAGACCTGTAGGTTTCACTACCTCAGTTTCAGCATTTGCCGTAGTAACCGCAGTTCTGTCCATGACTTTAACCTTAAGCTGCCTACTGGGTAGGTCCTGATAAAGCTCATTCCACTTCTGGATTGACCATCCCATATGCCGTAAGATGACCTCCACCAAAAGCACCCCACTCAAAGCATCTCCAACTGCCTGATTGATCAATTCACTAACTGCCAATAGCCTCTTAACAGAAAGTTGCTGTTCTAAACCTTCAGGTGTAGAAGCAAGCTCTTTATTTCTTGTTTCCAACCAAGATAAGAAACTCGCAGAGAACAAGATTGTTCCATGTCCATTTGCTTCAAAATATATTCCAATATCATAATCGTAAGCCTTCTCATGCAAATATTTCACACCTGTTGGGGTAAGTGCAACTTCTAGACCCAACTTCTTAAGGTAATCCGTGGATGCCCCGTTCGCATAGGCTGTCTGGACAATGCCAAGGTGTACCTGACGATCAGCTTCCTTGCTTAAAACAGTCAATTGCTGCTTGATGAACAAAGCAAAAAGTGATAGTATCTTATCTCCATCAACAAGTTCAATCTTGTTGTTACTTCCAGGTAGCACGCGGAAATAAACAAACCGATCAGCATCTCCATCCAAACTTGCACACCTCTTTCCCACATCAGCCTGACCAAATCCAGATGGAACAATCTTCTCCTTCTGCACAAAATCAGCACCAACTCCATGGTTTAGAACACCTTCTCCTTCCTTACCGGAATTTCGGACCTGAATTACCAAATTGCTCAAAGTATTATTGACCACTTCAAGTTTTTCTCCACCTACTCCATTAGCTCCATCTACTATCAATTCATCCATCTCAGACGCCGTCATTTCCCCGGGGATATAATCCATTAGGCACCTAAAAGAGTTGGAGAGTTGTTTGAAATAATCAGTTTCTAATGAACTTTTGCCCATATTTCTATACCGAACCATCCAATGGAGTTGTGGTGTAGTAAGAATTCCCATATCCGTAGCCACGGCGCCAACTACAGAATTAATTCCTTGTCTTGCAGCTTCAAGAAGAGATTTACCACTTGGTCTAGTGTCTCTTCCCAAGAGAACCTCCGCAGAATAAACTCCTCCAAACGAAATGTTCTCTTTCTTTGCAAACTCTGAGATCAAGTTAACAAGATTTTGCGGATCTGGAGCATTAGCAAGTAAATCAGCAAAAGGTTCCCATTCTTGTGTCAACATACCACCAGTTGGATCAGCAATTTTAACACCGTTATCTGAAATCTGATTATGTGAAGCAGTAATCATAATTCCAATAAGAGATTTAGTTTTCAATGATCTTAGAGCTGCTAATATCCCAACTCTAAATACAGTTGATGATAAAATTGATGCATCTGCTCTAAATCCAGCAGTACCATAAGATATCTTCACGCCTTGTGGAATTGGATATTTTGTTGCACATTCTAATAGCATTCCTTTTTGATGTTCATCCATCGTACACAGAGAAAGAGGGGCTGAAATTTTGATGATCAAAGTGATATTTGTTGCACAGTTCAGACTCTTGTCTCTCTAGATTTGGAGATAAAATCTTGCACTATGTTATTAAGTACCCAAGAAATGTTTAGGATTTGGACACTTAACAAAATCAATCTTGCACAATTATCCTTCAATGATTCAATCAATTAACAGTCAAACCAGCACATCTTATTTTAGGTTTCAATTAACAGAAAGAAGAGAATAATGTAGAAGTAGAAGAAGGAGAAAGAAGGCACCTGATTTGGGTCTCTTTGAATCCTCTTTTCTCTTGAGAAATTGAGATCTGAAATTGGGTTTTGAATGGGATTTGATGTGAGGAAAAAAAAAAAATTCGATGATTCTTGTGTAGTGAAACCAACTAATTGGATTTAGGATTCTGAAATTGTGGGGTTTAAACTTTAGGGTTTGTAGAAGATTGTTGTTGATGCAGTCAGTCAGTAGTATGTGAGAAGCGAGAGAGATGTCTCAAAACTTATTAGTGAGTTTTCGTAAAAATGACTCGAAGAACTCGTGCCCTCCTTGTGAAGTTGTTAATCCTAGTTTAATTGCCTGGCACTTTTAGGGCGACCCCAAAAGAATTAGGGGCGACTTTTTTATTCCCAACCCATATACACCGTTAAGGGATGTCCAAAAACGCGGAGATTACGTTAATGCCCTTACACAATCGGAAGCTATTTTGTGCCCGATTATTATAAAGCAATCGGAAGCTTAGTAACGATATTATACTACCGATTAATATCGATTTTGTGCCAAACTCGCCTCTGGCTTCTATAACAATCGGAAGGAAAATAACCACACGAGACTACCGATTATAGTAGATCCTAAATTCCCAAAATTGGTGATTTCGCCAAGAAAGAAATTTGGGGCAACTGTATAATCGGAAGTCTTATTAACTACCGATTATTCTAGTTCCCAAATTCGAAAAAAATGACAATTCTGCAAAAACAAAATTTGGGGCAACTATATAATCGGTAGGTTATTAGCTACCGGATTAATATAGTTCCCAAATTCGAAAAAAATGACATTTAAAAACAAAATTTGGGGAATCGTATAATCGGAAGTTAAAATACTTCATTTGACTACCGATTATACAGTTGCCCCAACAAAATACAGCCGTTGGAACTCTAAACTCTATATAAGGATTGTATCCTTTTACTCTCTTTGGAACACAAATACCCTTAAACTCTCTCCAACATCATCTTCAACATAATGGCCCAACCATTCATTAATCCTACGGAGTTCACGATTGAAGAAGATTTATCTTTGTGTAGGCGTTATGTTCAGTTCTATCCGAGACGAGGAGAAGAACGCAGGCAAGGAGGCATAATGAGTATGAGTTATTTGGGGAAAATTCACGAAAAATTCTGCGACGACACCGGTAACCCAAACAACCGTCACTCCGCTGATCTTTTCTACCGAGTTGGTTCAATAAATGGACACGTCCAAGAATTCGTCCATTTAACTTATCTTGTGAATCAATATCGATTGAGGGGTGAAACCAATGATGAGGTTATAGAACGATCTCTCGGGGAATGGCGGAGATGGAAAAGATCAAGCTTCCGTTATGAAGCTCATTTTAGAATCCTTAGGGCGATGGAAAGATTGATCCGTTTAGGACTCGTCCAACACGTCCACGACGCTAATCACAATACCTTGTAATAGAATTGAGGGAGTTCAATGTAAAATTATGATGATGTGTAGGTGATATTGTTATGAATTTCAAAATATTTATGAAAATCGGAAGTTTTAATTGTTGATCTAACTACCGATTATACTCCAACGGCTAGTTCGTTCAAAAGAAACTAGCCGTGCCTCGAAAACCACATACAATCGGTAGATAATACATATTGAGAAACCTCCGATTATACTACTCTAATGAAACCGAGAACTCGTTGACAAAACATCCTATAATCGGAAGTATATAACAATACATGTTTATCGATTACGAATAATCAGGTGCTTTGTTCAAACATTTACTATCGATTTTGGGTATTAATTGTACGCAATTTCAGTACAGTCTTGTAAAAGTACGCATCAACGGCCATATTTTCAAAAAAAAAAAAAGAGACGTTGGGACTCTCATCTATATAAGGAGGGTAAACTCTTCTTATTTATGCACCAAACAACACATATATAGCATTGTGTATTCTACAAATAGATTTTCCATCGTCTACTCTTGTGAATTCATTCTATATCTCAACTTACAAGCATGGCAACGTTTGACGCAGATGAAGATTTGGTCATTGTGAAAACATGGTATCGTGAAACAAGACGTGAAGATGTCATAGTAGGAAGGTTAACACCCGAAGTCTTTTGGGCGAGGGTATATAGCCAATTTGTGCGAGAGTATGGAAATCCAAAGCAAAGATCACTCCAACAAGTTCATGATCGTTTCCGACTTGTCCAAAAGGGGTAAATGATTACATAACGATACAAAAGAGGATGTTTAACACTAGCCACTTAAGCTTGTTGATCCAACAATTTGTAAGTATAACGCTCGGGTGTTTAATCTTTCTTACTAAAACGAAGTTGACATTATTTTATGTTTGTTTATATAGGAGACCCTCGCAAAAACACAGTACTTAGTGGAAAAGGGTGAAGAATTCACTTATGATGGAAGTTATGAATTACTGAAGTCCGTCGTAACAGTATAAATGTTGATTGATGGTTACAATCGGAAGTTATTATTTTATATTGTCTACTGATTCTCGGGAAGATTTTCACCTATTTTGTCGGACTTTGGTGACAATCGAAAGTTTATGCGGTATGTTGTTGTCTACCGATTCTCGGGAAGATTTTCGGCTTTTTGTCAGACTTTGGTGACAATCGGAAGTTAATGCAGTATGTTGTCTACCGATTCTGTGAAGATTTTCAGCTTTTTTGTCAGACTTTGGTGACAATCGGAAGTTTATTCAATATGTTGTTTACCGACTCTGGGAAAAATTTACAGTTTATTTTTTGTCAAAGTTTGGTGACAATCGGATGTTTATATAATATGTAATCTACCGATTCTGGGAAAAAAATTTCAGTTGTTTTGTCAGCCTTTTAATCGAAAGATAAATTCAAAAAGTTAATAACCGATTATAATATTGATTGAGTCTGTTTACAAAAGCTTGTATAATCGGTTGATATATTAAAAATATAACTACCGATTATAGCTTTAGACTTCACAGTATTTTCCACAAAATTCCAAAAAAACATGTACAAATAGGGCTTTCCAAAATACATCTTTCAAACATAACAATCATTGATCTTCATCATCCGAGGGAACCAATTCCAGTAGGCCTTCCGGGAAATCCACCTTCATGACGCGATCCCAATCCAACATGTTGGTCTCATATTGTTTCAACCAATCGTTACAATGATTCGTTGGGAAGTAATCTCTCCAACCAGCCAACGGAGGTAATGGGCAATCCCTCTTTACTCTTAAACCGATAAAATGCATCTCATTCACAAATGCCATAACAATTCTTCTATCTTTAACCGATTCATCGCAAACCGTCCTTGTAGGTGTAAACGTATAAGAATGTCCATACTTAGGAGGAATAAAGAAATGTACCACGCAATTCAAAGCGTCCGCTAAGAGATATCCACATTTAGGCATTGCCATCCAATACTTGGATCCGATTGTCTTCAATCCCTTTCGGCACTTTACACGCGCAACAAAGTCTTTGAACTCTAGTTCTTTGTCGTGCCTATCTCCTTCCTTCATCATCTCCATATAGAAATCCTTGTCCTTTATTAGTTGTACCGCCATCTTAGTTCTTAAATTTTGCCATTGGGTGACATCTTGGTTCACCGCCTCTCCAAAGTAACCAATTTTTTCCGAGGCGACGTGAAACCCACAATTGCCATCCCCATCAACCTCGTTGGTGGACAAAACAAATGGAACAATGAGTGGAGGGAGTTGTTTCATATACTCTTCTATAATCGTATACCTTGATCGTGTTGGTCTTCCATGAAAATCCTTTGGACAACGAAGAGTACCATACTTCTCTCTTATAGTCACCATTTCCGTTGAATGTGTTTGTGGCGAGTCGCTCATTTGATCAATAACTACGGAGCTAGTTTGGGTCTCCACTAACACAACATCTTCCACAGCATTGACTTGACTTACTTGAGAAGGCTTCTTAGAGACCTTTGGACTTCCATTTTGATCTTTTCTTGGACGACCTCTTTTCTTGGGTTGCGGCTCATCTTCAAATTCGGCTTCCGAACGCTCATGCCGACACAATATTCTTTTATTAGACAAATGATCCTTTAATTCTTTTCTTTCAATGGTCCTCGACACTTCGGTGTTTGGCCTACCCGCCCCCTTCTGCTTAATAGGTTCATCAACCTCCCTTAAACGAGGGTGAAGAGCTTGCTCCAAATCATGCATCAATATTTGCTTCTTGGCGCCATTTGTTGTAGCATAACGCTCGGCTATTCTTGCACACAATTCCGACTCCATGAACGACGGACCATTGACTACGGGGGTGCTTGGAGTGAAATTTAATTGCTTCCAAAATGGATGAATATCATTGATGTCAATTACATCGACGTACCTACCCATTTTATGACGACATGGGAGACCAATACCTATCATATCCTTGCAAACACAAACCGTATTCTCGTCATCGTAAGATTTATACAACTTCAATTGTTCCATCATGTGATTTATTGCCCAACTTGAAACTTTATGAACAATGCCCCTTAGAAGCAATCTTTCCCTTTCGTGTTCCGTAGGGAATTTATGTACACTAAATTGCATAGAATCCTTAATCTTTATGAGATCACGATTGGTGAATTCATGGATTGCTTCTTGGATCGACACAACTCTATTTTGACTACCTAGAAGTATTTTCTTTAATCGGCCATGAGACCCCTCCGCAATGCTTGTCGCCTCGTTCTTGAAGTTATGATATTCATAATACTCAACGGGTTTTGGGTAGTCCTTGTAATATTCTTCCTCAAATTTCTTCAAGTTTCTTTCGTAAATTTCCTCGGTCATTTACCAAACGATCTTGTCCCATGCTTTCATGAACGCTATCCAAATTATCCCATCCTCCTTCCATTTTTCATCAAATAACCTCTTCTCTTCCTCTCGTTCTTCCTCGGTTAATTTACTAATGCGTTCATCCTCTTCCTTCGACCTCTTGGTACCCTTCCTTGGTTTTTTAGCTTGGAAATGGCGATGGCAATTGTGTCTGAGGTTGCCTTAAATGTGCCACGTACATTGCAAGTTTCGGGCTTCAGGAAACACTACCGATATTGCATGCATTAAGGCTTGATCGTTATCCGTTCCAATAACCCTTGGAAAATCATCCCCATTATAAATGGACCTCAGCGTCTCCAGCATCCAAATGAAACTCACGTTGTTCTCATGATCCATTAAACCCCATGCAATCGTAAACGTGTTTTTGTCCGAAGTGTGACAAGCAATGTTCAACAACGGAATGTTATATTTGTTTGTCTTGTAAGTGGCATCTATCAACAGAATTTGATGAAAACACTGAGCCAATTTTATCATTCGGGATGTGCCAAGAAAATACGTACCACTTTACCATCCTTTTCTTCAGTTCTCAACGTGTAGTCGTGTAACTCAGCTAACCACTGCGATTGTTGCATGACCGTTCTACCATCCCATTCCGTCCTTTTGATCGTAGCTAGGGCCGACTTAATTGTAGATAAAGAAGACAAGTTGTCGGGGTCGTCCGCCTTTATTTTACTTAAGATCGCACTCGCCTTTTGGATACGCATAGACCTCACCGTCTCCATTTCATGTGGTTTTAACTTCACAACCATTACATGTCCAATAAGAGTGTCCGGATCATCGTGGTTGTGACAACCATTAGCAACTTTAGACATTTTCCAATTTTTACTTTCCCTACCATCGAGCTTATAGAAGACAATCTTAAATGGGCATCCAATCTTCTTTGTATGAGTTCGGTATTTCTTTCTCTCCGTCTTCCTTACATACTTATTATTCTTTCCCTCGTGACTCTTCTTCTCCCCACCTCGCTCACATACCATTTCAAACCGAATCTTCTTAACGCAACGGTTCTGAACTACCACGCACATCTTCTCTTTTGCCTTGTTCATAATCCATTCCTTGGCCTCCTTCTTACTTCCAAATATCTAAATGGGCATATTACAAAACAAAAATAATAAGCATAACCATCTTACATACATGATTGGAAAAAGAAAAGATAATTCATGACCATACCAAATCGTTTTCATAGTGTAGGGAAGTATCAGGCCTCAAATAATAATCGTCATCAACCGCTACAACAGCCTACGCACAACAACAACAAGTTATGCATTATAAATCGGATGGAAGTTTAGATAATAAGTAACCGATTGTAATACAATCGTTGATTTAATACTATACAAAGGAACCGATTATGAGAAATCGGTAGTAATGTACGAATATAGTCTACCGATTAACGACATACAGAAATGAACAATTCTTTTGTGTAAAAAGCTTCAATAATCGGAGGGACTATAAATTCATAAACCAACCGATTATTATATATCAATAATCGGACGTTTATTCATGTATACAAATTACGATTGTGAGAAATTGAAGCTTTCAATTTGGGGATTTTTTCATATTCGGCAGATTAATACATCAAAATATAACCGATTATTGATAATCGGTAGATATGTTACTAAATTAACTACCGAATATATGTCGTTCATGTCATTCAATGCATGAAGAAATCGAATTTTCACGTTCGAAAACACACACAAACGCACGTAACATGGATAACATGGGTATTAGAGTTTATTAACAACATACCCGTATGTTTGATGAATCGTTAGCTTCGATCTCGGGTGATTCTCCATTTTCTTCCATGAAAAGCGTCGTCTAGGTTTCATCTCCATCAAAGTTTGGATCATTCAACATATACCCCAAATCGTCATCTCTAAACGGTAGTGAACCTTGAACTTCAACAACTTCACGTCCTTCTTCGTACCCATCCATGTTTATGGAAGTTGGCAAAAATCGGAAGTTGGCAACATATACCCACTTCTTCTTCTTCTTTTTTTCTTCTTCTTCTCTCACTCAATCGGGAGTTACCTCACGATGAGTCAATTTTTTTTCCAAACACTAATATATATACCCTGACCTACCGATTACAGAGTTTGCTTCCGATTATTGAGTGAAACTACCGATTATTGTTTTGGCTACCGAATATTATAGTTTTTGTCAAAGGTTGAATCCCTGACCACTTATAATCGGTAGGGTATAAGTTTTATCATCTACCGATTATGTCAGATTTCAAATTAAACATTTCGCAAATAAGGATTTTAGAAAAAACTCATTTTGGGGCAACCTATAATCGATAGTTTGTGAAACCTATTTGGCTTACGATTATGGCTCCATACAAATCACGAACCACATGGTTAGGCCTGGCTCTGTACCCTCTTAACCTATGGATTTTGGCAAGGGTTCGATCTGGGGCTACTTACAATCGGTAGGTTATTAAGTTGAGTAGACTACCGATTATAGTAGATTTCAAAATTCATCACATGAAGGATTTTAGAAAAAACTAAATTTGGGGCAACCTATAATCGTTAGGTTGTGGAACCTATTTGGCTTACGATTATGGCTACATCCAAATCGCGAACCACATGGTTATGCCTGGCTCTGTACACTCCAAACCTATGGAATTTAGCAAGGGTTCGATCTGGGGCTCCTTATAATCGGTAGGTTGTTAAGTTGTTAACGCTACCGATTATGGTATATTTCAAAATTCATCACAGGAAGGATTTTAGAAAAAACTCATTTTGGTGCAACCCATAATGGGATGGTTTGGTAATATATGTAACTCCCGATTAACGCCGCATCCAAAACGCGAACCAAGTGGTTATGGCAAAGTGTGTACATCAAAATCTATGAAATATGACAAAGGATGGATCTGGGGCTCGTTATAATCGGTGGGTTATATAATTATATACCCTACCGATTATGGTAGATTTCAAAATTCATTACGTGAAGGATTTTAGAAAAAACTCATTTTGGGGCAACTTATAATCGGTAGTGTATGTAACCTATTAGGCTTCCGATTATGGCTACATCCACAGCTCAAGCCAAGTGGTTATGGTTGGCTCTGCACCCTCAAAACCTATGGAATTTGGCCAAGGTTGAATACGGGGCTCCTTATAATCGGTAGTCTTACAAGTTGGATAAGCTACCGATTATAAAAGGGATTATTAGCCAAGTATCTACACATAATCGGTAGGTATTGTTTCAGTTTAACCTACCGATTCACCTTAAATCTACCGATTATGGTGTTGGCTACCGATTATATAAGGTCATATTGGCCATTTCAAAAATCGAAGATAAGGGGTAGCTTAGATTTACGTTTGGGTGACCTTTTTTGTCTTTTAGTGTCACCCCTAATTCTTTTGGGGTCGCCCCTAAAAATGCCGGGTTTAATTGGGTGCCCCCAAAAAACAATTAGAGGCCTCCACTGGGGACAAAAATGTCATTAAAACTTAATTTGAGTCACCTGTTTAACCAAAATATTTTTTAAATGGCTAAACTGTCCCTGAATGATTAGTATTAAAACTTAATTAGTGTGGTTAGATTAAAATCAGATTTTAGGATCAAAATTTGATTTGATTCTTTTTTTTTTTTTTTTTTTTATTTTTTTTATTTTTGAGTTGAGAAGAAGAAGAGGAGGTTTTAGAGGAAAAATTAGGGTTTTTAGAAATGAGTAATTCAAGTAGGGGAAAAAGGTTCAAGCAACAAAGGTACGATTATCTTAAATTCTCCCATGGATTGGATATATGTCACAACACAGAGAAAGAGTCATCAATGTCGAGGGATATATTCCCCAACGACTCTATAAAGTCGTCAATGTATTGACACCAAAAATGATGACTCAAACCTGCAAATTTTCCAGGTTATGAAAAATCATCAGGATAATATGATATACCCTAACGACTCTTAGCTTGGGTCAGAAAGAGTCGTTATTTTGTGTGTTTATACCAAGACGACTCTGAAAATTTTTGGGACAAAGAGGCTATTTTTTTTTCACCTGGGGTCGTTAACGTTTAAAAAAGGGTCGTTCATAAAGGATCGTCATAGGTTTCTATATTATGTTAACGATTCTAATCTAGGGTAAAAAATATGAAACCAGAAATATGATCGTTATCTTGATTATCATATAACCTGACGATTTTTTATGGTCTCTACATGCATATGAAAAATCGTTCGGGTTTAGGCTTGTTGAATTGACGACCCTTTTACTGTAACTAAAAATTTTCGGGTGAAGATTTCTTTTTTATTCTTGGAGTCGTTAATGAAGGAGAAGAGAAGAATCAAGAGGGTGAGAGGGGAGGGAGTGATTTTTTTGTTTGAACTAGAAATGAATTGGGACTTATGATTAAGGGTTAATAGGTTTTTAAGATTTATTTTTAGTGAATGGTAAAATAGTATTTTCACAAAATTTTAATACACCCCAGAAAAATTTGGGGTGAAAATAAAATGGGTGAGGCCCCTAATTTTTTTGGGCCCCAATTAAATCCTGTTGTTAATATATCAAGAGATTCAAGCACCACATTTTTTTTTACTGAAAATTGTCACAACTTACATCTGAAGTTAAAGTTGGCATGGGTTCAAATAAAGTTCCTAATTTGAGGTTACATGACATGACTTGTCGTTGTCGAGGACCAAATCAGTTAGAGCTTCTCTTATGGTCATATGGTCAGCATCATATGCGGCATTGTGGTAGTCTCTGGTAGACATCTTTAAACCTATATTACAACCATTTTTCCTAAATTTAAGAAATTAAGAAAAATCTTTATCCAGCACACATGCATTTTAAACCTTTCTTTGGTGTGCCCAAGAACAACTGATTATTTTATGGTCAATTTTGGTCGTTGCTCCTTTGACTTCGTGTTATTTTTATCACTTCTTTGTGATTCTTCTTTGTTTTTCTTCCTTTCTCACTTCCTTTTCCTTTCTTTTATGATATCTTCTTTGTTCCTTGAGTTGGTTGTCTACTCTTGGATGTGTTCTTTTGATCTTTATATTCACTGGCGTCCACATCCGATAGTATCAATGATTTTGGATTCTTCCAAGGATGAACAATATCATAGAAGAACCTTAAACTCATAGTTATGAAGTTGGCGATGATACTTTAACTGAAACTAACATATGACGTAATAAAAATCTTTTTCTGAAGTTTGACTCGGGTAAAGAATACAATTTATTGTTTTGAATAAGGGGGTATCAAAGGCTTGGAGACCATCTAGGCTCTAACCATAACGAATCTGGGAGGTGGTTTTACAATATCAAAATTTCTCTAGTTTTGGGGTATAAAAGCTATTGTTCGGGGTTCTCCTTCGTTTGTCAAAGAAGATCTAATGCTAATAGAAGGATGTCAACATGATAATCAAAAGATTATGATTTTAAGTTTGTTTGTTTTCTGGATTCATGTCTATGGGTTTCCTTTGTGATGAATCCGACCATGGTGTTCAACATCGTGAAATGTATAGGTACACCTGACCCTATTCTCGAGCAACGATGATATGGGGTAAATTTGCTAAAGTGAGATTAAAATTGGATATTACAAAGCAATTACCTAAAGATATGGTGATTAGTTTGAATTATAAGAAGCAAATAAAATCCAGTTTTAGATATAAAAAATTGCCATCAAGGAAACTATGTACTGGTTTAACTCAGAAGTTGTTACTGATGAGAATGAGGTGATCCATACTGAATAGACACTTTATAGACTCAAAAGGGATTTTGGGAGCCTCTTGGTGCAAACAAAGTTTAGATCAAATTTGATGGAGCAGCAGGGCCGAAAGAGTTTGCGCGTATTGTTGTTGCAGAACAGTGGCAGACGCACAGTGGGTTCAACTGGGGTCAACAGATCCCACTCATTTTTTATTTCCATGTGCTAATTAGTTAGATATTTCAATCTCTGACCCTCTCAAGTTTAAATATTAGTGTTTGACCCCTCTTCAAAAAATTTCTAGGTCCGCCACTGTTGCAGAAGATAGTGTTGTTGGCTTTCAAGGATGCCAGAATAAAATGTTGAACTTTACTTTTGGTGTTGAGGCCTATGGGGCTTTACTGGCAGAGAAACTGCCTAATAAAAAAAGTTTCAAGGATATTGTTATTGAAGGGGATTCCTTAACCATCGTCAATTCTTAGGTATAGGGATAGTCCTTTCCATTAGAAAATTTAAAATGCTCTATTATCATAATTAGAAAGGAGTTGGGTAAATAAAATTATGTGGATTTTCAATACATAAAAAAGAATACCTACAATGTGGCTATTACTTAACAATATATGCAATTTCTAACCACTCGTCAGATGTGTGGTTTACTTCTCATCATGCTTGTATTGTTCATTTCATTCGAAGTGAGGCTTCTTTTGCTTGTTAGTTTTGTGCTAGTTCTTTGTTTTGTTTTTTTTTTCTCTTCGCCTAACTGTAATCTTATTATTGATTTGATTAAAGATTTTATTTAATTAAAAAAAAAAATATTCTGCAGCAGGAATATCCTATTAATTTGGCGGCGTAATAAGTTTGATAAACAAAATTTCCTATAAAACTAGGTTGTAAGTTTTCTTGATTTTCCTATAAATGGATGAGAATATGCAAACCATTTCATATTTTCTTCCTTATTTAGTCGCTTGTTAGAAAATTAAGATATAGAGAAAATTTTGGCGTGGTTAACTTTTTTATTTATCAGATTATTTTTTCTTCGGATTATCATGTTTGTTCAGATCAATATCGATTTAATTATCATCCGGACTAGCCAATCTTGGTCTTGGATGAGATGTAATCAACCTAAACTTATTAAAGTTTTGTTACATATTCAAAATAATAAAATTATATATGCTTTCCAACTATTCGAGTAAATGTGACACTAATAGTTTTAGTGAGTAATCTAGGTTTGCTAGTATGTTGTTTTATTTAGTTATACAAATATGTTTGCATCCTTATTTTTCGAATAAGAATAAAAAAAAGTTATTGATAGTCTTGGTGAGGTTAGCTTTTTTATTTTTCAGATGTTTTTTCTTTCTTTTTCTAATTATCATGTTTATTCAGACCAAGATAGATTTAATTGTCATCCAGACTATCTAGTCTTGGTCTTGGATGAGATATAATCAACCTAAACTTATTAAAATTTTGTTACATATTCAAAGTAAAAAATTACATATGCTCTCCAATTATTCGAGTAAACGTTACACCAATAGTTTTAGAGAGTTTTCTAGCTAGGTTTGATAGTATATTGTTCTATTTAGTTATACGAATATGTTTGCATCCTTATTTTTCGAAAAAAAAATATAAAAAATTATTGACAATCTAATCCACCCAAAAGAATAACGCATGTTTCTAAATATCAACATAAGCCATCTTTCAGGTACTTCTTATGTAGTGAACTAAACTATATTTATAATCACCCTTTGGTAAAAACATAAGGGAAACTCTTTGACCATTCATTTTGACCATTTATTATAAGTAATGATTTTTATTCGAGTAATTCCAACTGTGTTGTAAGTTTCATTTCTTCCAATTAAACGCATTCTCTTATAGAAAATCTATTAACTAAGATAAAAAAAAAAATTTATTTTCTCTCGTTTCCAGTGAAAGGAATAAGTAGCCCCATCACATTCTTTTTCCCGCCGCTCACTTTTCATTGATTTAAAGCATATCAGAGGTTATAAACTTGGTGTATTTAACTTTTTTTTTCTTCGGCCCAAATCGACCAACACAGGAAACCCAACCCAAAATTAATATTCAATTCTTAGGATATCAATTCATATATTTTATAGAATTTGTGACTTACCATGTATTGTTCCACTACTACATCTCACAACTGATCGTTGCTTCCATGCCTTTCCTCATCCATAAGACATCGAATGGTTTCCCAACATTAATACGAAGTTTGTTAATAACCTTATATACTAACGTTGAACCTGTCCCTAAGAAATTAAAATATTTAACCGGGATGCGTACGTGTTTCTCCGCATGATCTAAAGCACCGGTTCTCGGTTTACCAGAAATATAGTAGAATGGGTTACTGTTTAATGTAAATTTCTGGGTTACTGTTTAATGTAAATTTTTGATTCTGAATATAAAATGAAATAATTGATGAGTGTTGCGTTTATGTTTATTGAAATTTAGGGAAAAAATGTATAATAAATTAATACTTACATGTGAGTCCAATAGAAAACTTCCAATGAATAGGTTCTCATCTTTCAAATGGCAAAATTTCTTTCTATCCACAATAAAGAGGAATTTTTCAATTTTTTTTTTTTTTTAAAGTTTGAAGGAATAATCTTTGAACCAAGAAACGAGATACTTAAACAAGGTTTTTGACCTGGTACTATATGGTGATAGAAGATATTAAGTGTACCAACGACACTTATTAAACTGTAATCATTAAGTCATAGTTAAATGGTATATTAACACAGATACACCTAAGATCCATATACTGTGCTACTACAGAGAGAATAAGGGTAAAACTATTTTGTATGGTCCTACTAATACCTCTAATGTCTGTTGTGGATTCGTGATTGTGAGCGTTCAGCTCATCTTCAACCAAAAACCATGGTCGATACTCAATATTATGAACAACGTTTCTACACTTAGAACAGCTCCATGGATTCAATTCACCAAGTTTGATGTGTTGGCACGACACAATGTTGCGTGATTTTTTTATTTTTCATGTTTTGACCAAATTAGAACCATGTGGCGTCGATGAATATGTTGGCACGACACCGTTAACACATCTATATGTACATAAAGCTTTATGCCCAACAAAAGAATATATAATGGTGTTGGAACCAGATCCCAAGTGACCAACTTTTTGGAACACGTCAGTAGAAACTTTTTTTATCCTTACCTAGTGCTTTTCAATATCGCTCTTTTCATCTTCGGAAATTTTGTATTCATTTGATATTATGTTAAAAAACTCAATATAGTATTTTCTAAACACACTATCTTCTGAAAAGTCTTTTGTGTGATCTTCATGATTATCTATTAATCGCCTTGTTCTTTTATCTATGTCAACTACTAATTTCTTTACAAGAAACCCCAAACGATCAGCTTCCATTAAGATTTCCTCTTTGTTTTTCCGTGACTTAATAGTAGACCCTTTCACTCTCGAGAATAGCAGTGTCTACAAGTAGAAAATATAAATCTAAATTAATGTGAAACATCAATAAATATATTTATGACCAAATAATTGTGACACAATTTATTCTCGGTATAAACCATAATGCATAATAAGACCGACAAAGTAGGTGCCAAGATTCCAAAAAACAAATATTTCACTTTGACAGATATAAGTTCATTAGGGTCGAAAATTTTAATATTTTGGGTACTAGGTTTTTACAAACTACAACACTAATCAATAGACCTGATTTCTTCTTTTGGGTTATGGTAATGTAAACTTTGATTGCTTACATACAATCTTATGATTTCGTTTATGTGGTCAGTATATGTTAAAAGGTTCAGATTTTGATTATCTTTGCGTTTGTATCTTTTAGTATACTGCAATTTTATTTCTGCAGAAAGAATTAATATTGATTCATTGTGTTGGAATGAAATGTTTATGTAGCCGTCTAATCTATTGTAACAGTGGATCAGGAAACGTTTGCAAGAATTCTAAAGAACCTATACAGAAAGGGATAAAGGAACTTGAGGAATTTGGTGACTACCCGGTTCAAAGATATGCCGAGCTTGTATCTACCGTCATAGACAGTGCTTGTAAGCAAATGAAAAATGATAACCCAAAATGTGATGTATGCTTCAGTTTTCTACTATGAGGATTTGATAAAAAAAAATCTTATTCTTAGTCAATAATGTTGGACAATGGGAGATGAAATACTCCTTTTGTATTAGGTCAGGGAGATTTTGCGCAGAATTAGAGGCTCAAAAGTTTGAAACATATATGGATATATATCATACTTTGGAAATTATTTTTTGATCAGTTTTAGTGTTGCAAAACATGATTACTCTACCGGTGGAGATGTGAGAGTTTTTGTTATTGAAGAATGTGGGGTGGTCACTTACTATTAGACCTCTATGATGAATCTTCAAGGATACTTTGACGAAACATTTAGTGAAAGTGATATTAAACATGTGGCGCCAACCCAACTTGTTAGAAAATCCGAAAGGGTACGAAAAAATTTTATTGACTCGTGCAAGAGATATGCACTCTAATCATTCTACTATATATCTTGTGCATCCGCTACATATCTTTCCTAATTTAAATTAAAAAGGTTCCATAAGGTGACAATCATGCCAAAAAAGAAAAGGAACAAGAACTAGAAAATGATACCTTGTTCAACGACACATTTTACATACAACTAAAAACTCTTAAATGAGATTCCACACTCACCTTACCGAGAAATATTTGAAAATCAAGAAACAACATATTTAATATAATATGTATGAAGGAAACCGTAAATTATTTTCAACAAATATCTTTAGTAGTTATAAGTGCAAAAAAATTAATATAACATGAGGACTAATGTATAATCTAATGATAAGATTATCTGTATTGCTGTCATATTAAATCGAAAAAGAAAAATAGTTAATCAATATGATCACCTGCAACCAATAAATAAAAGATTAAAATCCATAAAGAGAAACAATAAAAAAATTCTCATACATACCTGGATTATTATTGAGAGTTCTCAAATAAGGCTCATGCAATAAAAATTATGATCCATTCATTAATATTGTTCCTATAATAACATATGAAAAAAGACGAGGGTACCGATTAAACACACAAATAATCCAATGGCTTTTAAGCATACGAGTCTAGGATTAATGATTTTACAGCTAAACAATTTTGTTCCGAAAATAGTAAAAGCACACAAACACAACAACTTTGTTAACGAGGAAAGCTTTCTGGTAGAAAAACTCCGTGACCTAGTTCAGTTTTGAATACTCTCATAAATTAAGGCACTATACAAATTAACTACAGCAACTTCGTGTAGTTGATACCAAGTAAACACTTATTCATTACTCAGTTACTTCGGTATCCCTGCGCCTACAACCAATCTGGTCTACGCATGTAAATCCAATGACAAAGTTCACTATCTCGAGTTGCTTCACCAATGTGAAGACTTCCACCCCTATCTCTTTCGGGTTATAACCGAAAACAATTAGTGACTATATATGCTTTTAGTAACCAACTAATTTATCGATCTCCCAATTAATCTTTAGATCAGTGAGAAAGTGGACTAAAGGATCTTTCGTTTACTCAATATAGACTCTTTTGATCAAACATCAAACCAAGACAATAATTATGGAAATTATTAATCTTGGTGAACAAGCTCTGTCAAAGAAACTTATACAACTAGACAGTTTGTACGATATTTCTACAAGTTTTATGCTTATGAAGATAAACAACTTGTTCGATCCCAGAGACTCAAGTGCGAAACAAGTATCACAAAGATCATATCTTCAAACTTCAAAGTAATAACTATAAACACCTTGATTCTGCTATTGATCAACACACACGAAGCGCAGTTTGTTAACGTTGATTGATCAATAGTTTTATCTACGGATCTTGATTTAATCACTAGATTTGTAATATTCTAATCCTCAAACAAACTTGAGTTGTTTTATATCATAGAATGACCATAAAACAAACAAGTTTGATCTATCAAGTATAACTATAGCTTTAGTTCCCAATCAAATAAATAATCAATTAAATAATTACTAAAAACAATAAGATTTAATTCCAACCAACGGTGCTATTAAAACTTCTTGATCCCAAAGAAGACTTTAAATAAAGGAAACGCTATATGTTTCACCTAATTAGATTACTCATATCTCTTAACAAGTTGGCTTCCCGCACAATCAATCAAGATGTGTATTTGATAAGTGTCTAAAACACCTTAACTATTATTAATTGGTTATGCTTTCTTTGTTATTTTTCTTTTAAATTATGTATATTGGGCTTTTCTTAGGTTTTGTAGGTATTTTGGAGTCATTTCACATGAAATAAGAGAAATAGAATATTAAGGCATAGCTTTGCAACCTTGGGAGTTGGTGGACTCAAACGCATATAAGAATCAAGTCTCTAATGTGAGAAAACATATTATTACAAAGGTAGACAACAATTGCAAATTACTTAGGGTAGACACATTTGGTACTGGGAGGTGCCTAAATCCTTTTTTCTTAGAAACATAAATCTAGGTCGATCAATTCCTCCCCAATTGCAGTTTCTTCACATTTCAAGACCACTGCACCTATGTTAACTCCGGAATGCCATGGACTTTAATGGGTATATTTACCAAAGATTTGTGAGGGATTTTGAAGTTTAGATAAGATTGGAATATGAAAGAGTTGTAAGAGAATATTTTTCTACCTGGAAGACAATATTTCAAAGGTGAAAGATTGAAGAAAGTAGGTCGAGTTTATCTAGTGGATTCTTGATAGTTCCAGCCGAGGAGATAGAGGAAGTGGTGAGTATTGGTCAAGATAATCATGGATATTGAGCAAGAAAACAAGGTGATGGTGTTGTTAATTTGTGAATGTATGGAGGCTTTGGAGAGATGGGTTGCATATGGAATTCAAATTTCAAAAAAAAAAAAGAAAATGTAAAAAATGGTTCGTGTTGTTAAATCGAGGGATGGACGAAACTATTGCCGTTGATGATGTAAAGTAGATGTAATTTGATACTCTGGTGGTCTAAATGGTTGATACTTCAAGTTCAAGAATTTTTGAATTTATGTTGAGATTACTCACATATTGTACGAGTTATCTATGATCCCGCGATTTATAAGCCTTGGGAAACCCTAACCTTTCAATCCGGTTTTCGAGGTTAGTTAGGCCCATGAACTTCAATATGGTATCATAGCATGAAACTAATGAGTCATTTAAACACATTGTATGGGTTATCCGATTTAATGTCCACGTGTTAGACCCAACGAGGCTATATGTGAGGGAGCATGTTGAGATTAGTTCCACATTGTATGGGCTATCTATGATCCTGCGGTTTATAACATTGATCAACCCTAACCTTGCAGGATGGTTTTCGAGGTTAGTTTAGGCCCATGGAGTTTAATAATTTAAAACAAGTAAGAGAAAATATGAAACAAGAAAGAAGCGGGAACTCATGTAATTGAGTTTGGGTTGCTTTATTATGACCAATACAAAAGAGAAAGGAAGTGATCCTTACTGTGGATGATTTTATGGGCTTTGAATAAAGTTTATTGTTGTCACTTGGTATCGGATGACGATGACGAGTTCTGGCATGATCATGAGTTTGGGTTAGTGATATTACAAGGAAGAGATGGCGTTGTTGTCGTAAATTAAAAATGAGGAGATAAGGAAAAAAAAAGAACTAATGCTGATGGTAATGAATGGAATTAGATTAATTATGAGTTCAGATACGATACATGTTAGAATAACAGAATAAGCTCATCTATGCCAGCATTAGTTCTCTCACATCAGTTTCTTGAGAAAATGCCTAAAAGGATAGTTCTTAGTTGAAGACCTCTTGTGTTGCTCGTGTTTCTTATGTCTAGCTATATGATATCAGGTTCGTGGTTGAGCCATGTGTTGTTGTTGTTGGAAAACGGAATTGGTGGTATTGGTCCAAGTCACAAGCCAAAGAACTAGTGGAGATTTTGGATTCAATTAGGAAAGTTGGATTATTTCCGGGACTAAGATATCAAAGAAAGAAAAAGGTTGTAAAAGAAATAAATACAGTGGAAAAGGGATCATCATCTCTTCTACTTTCATTTTAGGATATGCAATTGACTTATTTTTCAACTCATTTATTTCGTGAACCGCAAAACATGAATAATAATTTTCTTATTGTTGGTTAAAGATGTAGTTTGATTTTGCAAACATGATTTTTGGTTTAATATACATTAGTTTGATCTCAATTTATCGTTCAAAACTCACTACAAATATCGCCTTGCATGATCAATGTAATACAACAAGATTGGATGTTGTTTAGTTAAGTGTCCAATTAATTGAACTCACATCCATATATATAGCTAATTTAGGGTTTATTATACGCAAAAGTGATATTTCTCGATTATAAGTAGCATACTGTGATTACGGATTGTAGTGATGTTTTCCTGTACTCACATGTGAATCATGACCTTTGTTAAATTATCTACACGTCGTATTTAATTACATTGATTATCCTAATTTCATGAATCTTAATGCGTTTGGGAAATTAAACTTAATCATTGCTTTTTCATGTTAGGTTGTTCTCTATATAAAATTCATATTTGCGCCGTTTTACGTAAGTGCGATGACTTTAGAAAATTTACGGGATATTTTTGTGACCAAAAGTATTCTAGGGATTTTGATAACGAGAGATTAAATATGAATTCTAATTCTTCATAAAAGAACGTGTTTGTGAGTAAAAACGAATCTGTAACCAATATTTTCTTCGTATCAACTATTTCTTTCCTTTTAGTTTATTAGTTTATGAAAAAGCGGGGGTACAACAACCACACCCAATATTTTGCTTAGCAATCTATATGGACTAACTCCAATATACTTTTAAGAGAATCAACTAGACAGTCAGACTCAATCTTAATAAAAGTATATCAAAGAGTTATATCTCTCTTTCTCGATTCAATACTTACTGAAGCAAATAGAAACATGCAAGTCTAATTGAATACAAGAGAAAACACTTGAACGGTACCAAAGACCAATGTTCAAGGATCAATCAATTTCAATCAACAACCAAAGGTTGGATTTCCCAATTGATCGATTTAACGCACAACCTGTGATATTTCAATTATATAAAAAATATATTGCGGAAAAGAAATAACACAGACACCAGAAGTTTTTTTAACGAGGAAACCGCAAATGCAGAAAAACCCCGGGACATAGTCCAGATTGAACACACACTGTATTAAGCCGCTACAGACACTAGCCTACTACAAACTAACTTCGGTCTGGACTGTCTTTGAACCCTAATCAATCTCACACTGATCAAAGGTCTTACGCTCCTTATGTCTTTGATCCCAAAAGATACTACGCACTTGATTCCCTTAGCTAATCTCATCCACAACTAAGAGTTGCTACGACCCAAAGTCAAAGACTTTAATAAACAAATCTGTATCACACAGAAAACTCTACGGTAATAGATAAATCTGTCTCCCACAGAAATACCTACGAGTTTTTGTTCCGTCTTTTGATAAATCAAGGTGAACAGGAACCAATGGATAACCCGGACTTATATTCCCGAAGAACAACCTAGAATTATCAATCACCTCACAATAATCTTAATCGACTAGCGAAAGAAGATATTATGGAATCACAAACGATGAGACGAAGATGTTTGTGACTTTTTTTATATCTTACCTATCGGAGAAATCAATCTCAAGCCAATCTTATGATTGTACTTAGTACGATAAAAACAGCAAGATCAGATCACGCACCTACAAAGAAAATATTTGGGTCTGGCTTCACAATCCCAATGAAGTCTTCAATTCGTTAACCTACAGGGTCTCGGTAGAAACCTAAGGTTAAAGGAGAATCGACTCTAGCTTATACAACTAGTATCACACAGGAGGTGTGGGGATTAGGTTTCCCAGTTACTAGAGTTCTCCTTTATATAGTCTTTTAAATCAGGGTTTGCAATCTAAGTTACCTTGGTAACAAAGCATTAAATATTCACCGTTAAATGAAAACCTGATTAGATTCAAGCTAATATCTTTCAACCGTTAGATCGAAACTTAGCTTGTTACACACAAATGAAATGCACGTTTATTTAGGTTTGTGTAACCGTACCCAAACATGTACACTTAGTTGGCTCAACAATAGTTAACCAAATGGTTAGCCATATGAGCACTTTCATATCAACTATATTCTTCTTTACCATAACTAGTTCAAATGACTCAAATGAACTAGTTAGAGAGTTGTCCAATTGCTTATATCTTATAAAAGTATACAAGACACAATCGAAGCAAAAACGATTTGATTTACTTGAATCGATTCATGAACTTTATAGCCACGGTTTGCAAATATGCACTCCTTAGTTTATTTAAGTTTAAGTTCACGAATAATCGTTTTTAGAAAATAACCAACCTAATTACGCGGACTTAAGTACCCGGAATAAGTTTGTTTCCAGTTCACAAACTCCAGCAGATTTTCATGGGACGTGAACTTCCGATGGTGCGCGTCTTGGTATGCGGACTTTAGTTCCGGTTTTCTGAGCGAAAGAAAGTACGCATACTTTGGTTCAAGGAATAAGTACTTACACACGTATGAGTTATCACACAATGTTTATATCCAACAATGGTTATATGTTCCAAACTCTCATTTCAATCATTGAAACATTCTTAGAGGACGTTATATAGTTGTTATTCACAAACCATTTTTCGTCAGAGCAATTTTCAAGTAATTGAAACTTAATATGACTTTCGTCACTAGTAAAGATGAACTTGGCCAAAGCGAAATCTTACCAACACATATTTCGAGAAATAGATATGCGAGATAAACTCAGCTTGAAAAAGCAAATGTGTATAATCAAAGTCTATATAGCAATACGACTTTTGTCTCAAGATATGAGATAGAGTAGATAGACTTTTGAGTGATAGATAAGTTCAAGTCTCCACATAAATATGAACTTGGCTAAAGCTTTCCAACACATATTTCGAGAAATAGATAGGCGAGATAAACTCGAAGTTCCACCAAAATAAGAAATATAGTTCCTTTTGAGTAGTTCTTCTCCACATACCTTTGTCGATGATGATCACCATGGAGTTTTTGAGCTCAACTACACTTTCTATCCTAGTCCGAGACTTAGCTATAGTAGACTAGAAATCAATACTTATAGTTTTGATCACTAACATTGAAAAACATGCTTGAGATAGCAACGCATGCGAGTTCGACCGAGCAGTACTCTAACAATCTCCCCCTTTGTCAATTTTAGTGAAAAAACTATCAATACATATGGAATACAAAAATGAATATAAACTTTTGTAGCTTCTCTTCCACATGCCTGATCTTCTTGGTTATTCAACATTAATCGAAATCTTCGTCACTTCCAAGTACTCCAATGATCCCAAAGGTTGTAAGTTTAGTATCATCGTTGTTGAAAATCCGTAGCCATAACAATGAGGAAACAAGAGTTCTCAATCATTGTTACACAGTGTCATAGTATTATTACACAACATCAAAGTTCAATTGTATCACAACTTCGACAAAAATACTATGGTGATAGGTATCACTCCCCCTTAGTCAATACTCCATCTCACATGGAAACCACTCCCCCATTATCATAATGATCACATTAATTCTCCCCTTGAAAACCATATGTATTTGTAGTGTGAACTACACATTAATTCTCCCCCTTTTGTCAATAAAAGTGGCAAAGGTATGAAAACTAGTGTGATCCTAATGAAATTTCCATAGAGACATTTCATGACCTAAAGCAAGCACATATCAACTTTTTTAGATGTAATCATATAGCCTAAGCTAAATGCTTTCATCAAGGAGTTTATAAAGATACAAGATAACTCATATAATATTCCACAGCCGCACTCCCCACAAAGATTTGGCAATTAAGCACAAGTTCAATTAAGAACTCTCCCCCATAAAATGTCATTCCCGAAAGAACAACAAGAGCGACCTTACTTTAACAAGAAAATAAGGATTTCTTTGGACATAACAAATCACATACGAATATGAATTTGAATCCAAAAATACTCAACCAAATTAACCACAAGAAAACTCATGATTAATTTAATCGGAAATGCTCAACATAAGAGAACTTATGGAGCCGCACAGTATATACATAAGAATATGGATCATCGAAGATCAATACTGCGGAATAGACAAGGATTCATTCTATTTTCCATCACTATTTGGAGAATGACATAAAATAGACATAGTCCTCGTAAAAAAAAGTTCATCCTATCTTCATCAATATTTGTGTAAGGACATACAATAGGCTTAAAACTTTTGTAATGTCAAAAGTTCATTCATTCTTTTATCAATACATGCATATCGACATATGAAAGACTTAACTTTTGACAAGGTATGGACAATCATAGTTCACGGATGCAAACACACATATCCCATAACAAATTGCAATATATAAAATCATAAAGATTAATACTGCAAAAATCATCTTCCAAACAATTTTAGAATTTAAACCAATAAACCTAAAAACATGAAGATGAAAATGTTGGACATAACTATGTGTAATCACAATAATGGCTATTCCAAACTTTAGTTATTCTTCTAAACAAAACAAGAAAATAAAATTCTCATTAGAAGATTTACTAGACAAATAAAATCAACAAGCTAATAAATAAAAACAGACTCCCATGCCAAAGCCGAACACGAACTGAAGTCAAATAGACGGTTCAGTATCCTCATGAGTCTTGAGATCTTTGAGCTTGTGATTGACAACATCCTCTGCATCTTCAAAGTGAGTGTCCACATTGAGAAGTTCTTTAACATGTGTTTTCATGAGAGCAAGGTCAGAATTAACCTTTTTCAACTCAATTCTTACCACATCCAGACACTTCATTGTATCAACAAGTTGCTGTTCTGTATCCTCAAAGTTCTTGAGAAAGTCAAGAACCACTTCATCCTAAATCTCTTCAACATCCTCAATATATGAGTAGGAATCAGGAGATTGAGGAAAAGATCCTTCAACTTCAACAAAGGTTCCTTTCTTTTCATCGAATTTGAAATATACCGCATTATCAACGAAGTCTTCAGGTAAATCCCAAGAGCAAGAAGAAGAAGCCTAGAGTGAGATAATTCAACTCAATAGGAAAGGTATATAAACAAGTTCGAAAATATTTAGGGTTTACAAAGTCAGTTTGTGGGAGAACTCTGAAATCGTACGTGTACCAGTAAGAAGAGGGTCCACAAAAACCCAAAAAGGCTATTTGTGAAGAAAGTTTACACAACACCTTGTTGCTTGAAAAAGTCCATGCATCTTAGCTCTAGATTGAAAGCATAGGACAAAAATAAAACCAAGAAAGAACAACCAGAAAATACTTATGTAAAAGTGTTAACTGACAATCCATCTAAGAATGATAAGAAATTAGCTAGATAATCAGAGACACTTTTCCAATAAGTATACCTCACCAATTCTAACTCAACCAGGATTTTTGTGAGTGAGATTTCAACCTTGTGATTAATTAACACAAGTATGAGCCTTTAGCTCATTAAATGAATATTGTTTTCGGTTATCCTTCTTCCTTCGAGACTTTGGAGGAAAACCATTATGATGTGAAAATTTGTCATAAAATTTACTATTATCAAAATATGACTCATGGTATCGATTCTTACCTGAAGGATTTCGGCTAGAGAAAGTTGACATCATGTTGACGATTTCTCTATAACCTTCAATTAACTCCTTTAGGTAATTTCTTATATCATCATCTTTGCTCTTTTCTTCTGATACCTTGTTCACATCAACTGTATCATTATCTCCCTTTTTGAAGAAGGGAATTTTCTTATCTTTTCTTAGACGGTTTTTGTTATTTCATTTGTTATGCTTCTGAACATCTGAGGAACTCATTGAACTGAATTTCCTGGTATAATACACAGGGTGAGTACTGAAACCACTTGGTTTAGACATGTGAATGTCAGTTACACCTTTGAGAATTAAGTCTAAGGTGTGTTGAAATTGGACAAAGAAACTATTATTTAACTTACAGTTTCTCTTTTGCATAACAGGCCCTTTTGAATCACAAAAGAGACATACTTTTTGATCAAAAGGATGATTGGAAAGTTTCGTCTTATCATCACCGTTTGAAGATTTCTTCCTCCCATGTGATGTGCAACATCCATGATTAATGGAGTTTTCATGCAAAATCCTTTTTGATAGGAAGGGATTCCGGTTTTACTTCTGAAACTGGAACTCTTTTAGTTTCAATAGAAGTAGATGGTATAGAGGACTTTTGACACATCCTTGAATCGAGAGTTTATTCAAGTAATGTTCAATTTCCAAAACATCTTTTTCAAGGCGTGCCTCAAGTAGGATACGTGAAGACTAAACTTTAGTGTTTTTGGAATTGCAGTCTCTCACTACACCAAGAAGGACATTGACATGGTTTTTCAACCGATTAAATATATCAGTTTGAACTCTAACAAGATTTAGAATCAGTTCACTCTCTTCAGTTGTTTTCCTTTCATTAATAGAGATAGACTAGGGTAATCGGAATGACACATGTCAGTGTCTGTCTGTCTCGTCAGAACACTAGGTTCATCTATATTTGAGATTGACGAATCTTTCTCTTTAATAAATACAGTCGAGACATGACCTTTATTTCTGGTGATGCGTTTATCAGAGATAATACTCTTGTCCATAGAGTCAGATCGCTACAAACACAGACTTGTAAGGTCTTTGAACGTGTTTGCCTGCTCTGATACCATTTGAAAAAGCGGGGGTACAACAACCACACCCAATATTTCGCTTAGCAATCTGTATGAACTAACTCCAATATACTTTTAATAGAATCAACTAGACTTTAGTTCGCGGACTTAAGTACCCGGAATAAGTTTGTTTTCAGTTCAAAAACTCCAGCAGATTTTCACGGGACGTGAACTTCCAATGGTGCGCGTACTGGTACGCGGACTTTAGTTCCGGTTTTCCTGAGTAGCAAAGTACGCATACTTTGGTTTAAGGAATAAGGACTTACGCACGTATGAGTTATCACACAATGTTTATATCCAACAATGGTTATATATTCTAAACTCTCATTTCAATCATTGAAACATTCTTAGAGGACGTTATATAGTTGTTATTCACAAACCATTTTTTGTCAAAGCAATTTTCAAGTAATTGAAACTTAATATGACTTTCGTCACTAGTAAAGATGAACTTGGCCAAAGCGAAAGCTTACCAACACATATTTCGAGAAATAGATAAGCGAGATAAACTCAGCTCGAAATAACAAATGTGTATAATCGAAGTCTATATAGCAATACGACTTTTGTCTCAAGATAGGAGATACAGTAGATATACTTTTGAGTGATAGATAACTTCAAGTCTCCACATACCTTTTAGTCGATGAAGTTCCACCAGTTCCTTGAGTAGTTATTCATGATGATCGCCATGGAGTCTAGAGCTCAACTACACTTTCTATCTTAGTCCGAGACTTAGCTATAAGTAGACTAGAAATCAAGACTTATAGTTTTGATCACTAACATTGACAAACATGCTTGAGATAGCAACGCATGCGAGTTCGACCGAGTAGTGCTCTAACAGTTTAGTTTGCTTTAAATTATTCATAAATCAGCTTATTTTATATAAGTCATTGAAACTAAATGACAACCCAAACCTCTCTGTGGGAACGATCCTTTTTTACCCTTGTTTCACATAAATCTTGAGTAGTGAGAAAGTAAATTACTCTTAATGTAAAGACGACCACATCGATTAATCGGAGATTAATTTGCAAGAATGAAAGATTCCACTATTTACAGTGCTATGATCAAGATTTGTTAGGAAAACTAAATATTACCAATTTCGAAAATCCTTAAGATATGAAATGAATATGTATTTCCGAAATAGCATATACCAATTGTAATCCAACTATTAAACCGATATCTCTCATAGATGATAACTAATATTAGCTAGCACACCTCCATATACTTCACTAATATAGTAACTAGAGATACATAAACCTATGTGATATGATAAACATATAATTCAACACTAAAATAATTATTCAAAATAAATCTTTCCTTGAGTATTAAAGATATTAGAGTTGAACACATGTTCATATCACTATCTCGACACTTATGAAGATTTCTAGTTTAACTTGTGTACATTTCGATGTTTGCAAAAAAAAAAAAAAACAACGATAACAAGTATACCAAAAATATAAAAACAAGTTAAACACCATCAGGATCAGTCTTGGGATCGATCCTTGCCAAGAGGATCGGCCCTGGATTTAGATTTTAACTACGAAACAAGTTTCACAAGTCTGCATTCATAAACTATGTTTCTGAAATTACTTTCAAACATAATTTCAAGATTTGAATTCATTCCGAAGTTTAACACACTAGACACTAACGAATTTCCAATTAGTGCATTATCAAGAATACAAGTCCATAGATAAACTATACTTCGTATCTCCATATTCTTAAGTTGTATAAACAACTAGTATATTTGATACTTAATCATAGTATAATGACCAGTACACCTAAATTAAATTCATCAATCAATACAAACAAACTTAACTTCGTATGTTATGTTTTTAATGACTATAAATTTGAAAAAACAAAAGATAAAAAAGGAACAAGCCAAGCATGTAGTTACCAACCTCAAACTGAAGGGTGATGTCTTCGTTTTCTTCGATAAGTCGTCAGGTTTTATTGAGTAACCAGAGCAAGTCTTGATATTTTTATGTTCCTAGTCTAACCTAACGAAGTAGAACTTAGTAATCAAATCAAGCGACTCTGAGATTAGGAATTAAACTTGACATGCCGACGCTTGGTGGGTTCCACCGAGCAATGCTCTAGCAACATCTTATGCACCCTTTCTAAAAGTTTCTTTTTTTCTTGAAGAATCACCAAAACTTCCTATATATGGAAACAGAAAAAAAAAAAAAAAAACTAGTCAGTTACTCTCAAGATTTCTGCTCATGAGACACGCATGTAAATTAATACAACTTTGAAATAAATCTAACCACAAGATTGAGCACAATTCTGAATGCAATTCGGATTACCACTTTCTCTTGAAATGCAAGCTCCTTTCCGTGAAACCTTGGAATATGCCTTGAAAAAAAGTGTGGAACAACCCAACTTGGAAGCCATTAGACTTGACATTTTCACTTTTTCCAAACTTGGAATAGCTTGGATTTCACTAAGACTTGCCCTAATAGAAGCAAAATAACAAGGGAAACGTATCATTTGGTCCCAGGGTCAAGAATATCACCGGCATATACAGATTCTTGTAGACGACAACCGTTAACGAAAACAAAGAAAGAAACGTTGACATCTCGTGTCACCATAACTGAACATGGACAAATAAGTAGGCTAATAATAGTTTCAGTTAATGTTCGGTCTAACCTTTGGGAATGGGGCGATTAAGTCAAAGAATCTAAAAGCATGATTAGGAGAATATGCAGTCTACTTCCATTTGCTATCTGATGGTGTTTTTGGAATGAGCGCAGTGCAAGATTGTACAATAATCTAGAAAAGGATTCAAATCAATTGATCGCAGATGTAAAATGCTTGTTGTTTAATTGAGGTTTAAGCTCTCATATGTTTTCAGGTTTTACTTTGACTTATACGCTTTGTGATAAGGATGTTGTTGTTGTACACACATCCGTGTAACTGTGTTTGTTTTGATGTCGCTACTTTGGTGACTCACATCTTTTTTAATTTAATCTTGCCCTTTTGCTGTTCAAAAACAAATAAGTAATACATTTGGACAAGACAAGAAATTTAAGAGATGAAGAAGAGTACTATGAATTAAATTCCGAGTTATGTTTACAACTGGACTATTCTATTCAATCAAATACAATGACAATAAAAGGAACATCAAGGGAAAATAAATTGAAATGAGTAAAATGATCATCATATCCGGAACGAAGATAATTGGGCTGGGTGTATATAGTGGACTGGAGTATGTTAACAAGGGATCTGATCAATGAACCATCTGATGATACTGAATGGAAGTTTGACGAGCGATACAGCAAAGTTAGCAAGTCCGGCACAACATATGCAGCATGGGCATATACAACTCAACACGGTCCTGCAATTTTATCAACAATTACTTCCCATTAGATAAAAGGAAACCTAGTAATGAAATTTTCAAATAATTTGTTAAAAATAAAAAGAATATCATAAATAATCATTCTTGACTAAAATCCTCATTTGACCAAAACATAAAATATAATATATTTATGGAGTTTTGAATTTTCTGGTCATTAAAGTGAACTTTTTCTTCTTCTTTTTTCTGAACTAATCTACTCTTGCCGTCTCTACAATTTTCTGGTCATACATTGACTCAGGCAAAGGGGGTTGAATGCTTAAACCTAATTTCAAAAGAAAAGTCAGAGTTTGGTGATCTCTAGGATCTAATCTTGTTCATCATCATCAATCTGTTCAAAACACAGATCTTAATTCCAATTCCTTTAAATTCTAATTCTCTAACTATTAAGTTACAAATTTGTAGTATTTTGGATGATGATTTCTTTCTTCATAAGCATTAAACTGATTACTAATAAGAAAATTTCAAACAATCGAAAGAAATCAAGAAAGACAGATAAAATAAGGAGGGGAGAACTTACCCAAGAACCCAAATAACGGCACCAACGAGAGATAAAACCAATGCAATGAGAGCAAACGGAAGTCCAATCAAGAAACCCAAAGGTCTGCAACCGCCATCCCCCATTCTTTCTCTTTCTCTCTTACTTAATCTGAAACTACTTTTGATCTGAAGAAGATGATGATGGAAACAACAAACACAAAGCAAATACCTTCAAGTAGAGAGCAAGTTTTTCTGTAGACAAAACAAACTGACGCTTTACTTCTTATATACAGCAGTGCGGAGAAATCCCTTTCCGAGGAGGTAACGGGCGGATATCTTTTTGACAAAAACTGTCCTTCAATTTTTAATTACACTTCCCAAATAAGAAAAAAACGCAAGGGTATTTTGGGTATTAATGTGAATCTTGTTGCCGCTACAGATTTTCGATTTCCATTTCTTGCTGGGAAGTTTCTTTCCGATTGCTATTCTGAATTGGTGGTGAGTTACGGATCTAGAGTTTTCAATTTTTGGAAGTTTCTTTCCGATTCCTACACTGGATTGGGAGGGTCAGGCCTCGGGAGCATTAAACATGGAATAGGTTTTGCTTTCTCAGCAATAGGCGAGGGCGTGGATTCGAGTTTAATGTTGGGAACAAAATACGGGAGGAAGATTGTGCACGTAATAAAGAGGATGTTGAGATTGGACACCCTCCTAGTCATAGGACTGGTCAGACTTAGGAATCTTGACACGAAATTTGGCAGGAGATCCATCCAGAAATATGAAAGTATAGTCGCAATGTAGATTGTTTTTAAGACCCTGGAGCAGGCCAATACTTGCTAAACAAACTATCTACTATGATACAAAATAAACTTGATTCACAGCTTTCAGCAAAAAACTAATTATTTTTTTTGATGTATTATTCAAAAACTTGCGGTGTAAAATATGGCATGAATATTAGCTGAAATGAAATAAAATATAGTTTCTCTCCTCCAACCTTCCTTTTATGTCAATTTGCTACAGAGACATCCAAGTCCGTTTTGGACGTCAAACAGTAAAGGATAACAAATTCGCTAACTAATGTACGGATCCCTCTTTTTCAGATGGCAATCCTAACTGACTGTTATTGGGCTTGGAAAGCAAAAGCAATGGATTAACTGCAAATATTAGTGACTGATATATTCCGTAGAAAATCTGCAGAAACTCAAACATTTTTCAATTGCAAGATAGGAGCCTAAACAATGTATGCATGAGTTTGGCTCCCAAGGACTGCACAATTCTATTATTCTTGATGACTAAATGCATATGAAGTACTAATGTTCTTTTCTTCTGTGGCAAAAAAGTAGACGAAGTTTTCATCAAATTTGGCCTGTCCTAGTTATGTTTATCATAAAAAAATCGAGCTTCCCTGATGTATTCAGCTGTTTCAGTCAAAGGTCACCAACAGTTGTGACAAGAAGAAGCAATAAGATGTTATCAAATGGAGGACAAACAAGAAAGAAACCCAGCAAGGAACATCATTGGAAAGGTTTGTTTTCTGTACAGATTTCCCTATAGCAAGATATGTGAAATAAAAATAGAATTTCCCTATATAAAGAGAATTTAACAAGATATGTGAAATAAAAATGGGTTTTCAAACAATATTAACAGGTCAAAGACAGACAATTGATCTTTTCTGCAGGGCAGGGTAACAGCAGACAGCCACTTAACAAGTTCCTAAAACAATCCACTTTCACTTAGTACTGAAATGAGAAACAGACAACATGAAGTAACGATGCTGAATTTTTTAAACCAGAGGAAAAAGGGAAATAAAACCATAGTTCTCCACAAAATCTGGGAATTCTGGTGATCTGATCTACCTAGGAGACACAAAGTGTGTTCGTACCATGATTAGTATCAGACACCCTCTTTCAGGGGTTTTCATTTATCATGGCAGTAGTAAAATGGTTTACATTTACAATCACCCATTCTGAGAAACATAAGGGGGTCTTGATAAACATTTTGCTGGTATTCATTTAAAGACCCTGGAGCAGGCCAATAATTACTAATGTTCTTTGCTTCCGCAGCCAAAAAGTAGACAGATTTTTCATTCAATTTCCGCAGCAAAAAGGTCTTCAACAGTTGTGACAAAAAGTAGAAGTAATAAGACGTTGATATCAAATGGAGGACAAACAAGTAAGAAACCCCAAACTTATTCCAAGTCTTGGATGCCAAGGAGTACTACCCTAAACAAGGAACAGTGCTGGCAAGGTTTGTTTTCTCTACAGATTGCGCTATAGCTTACAACTAGATAAAGACAATTTAACAAGATAAATGAAATTAAAATGGGTTTTAAACGATATTAACAGGTGAAAGACAGGCAAAATGATCTTTTCTGCGGGGCAGGATAACAGAAAACAACCACTAGACAAGTTCCTAAAACATGCATTTTCTTTTGGTACTGAAATAAGAAACAGACAATAACATGAAGTAACGAAGATGAAGTTGTCAAACCTGAGGAGGAAGGGACCTAAAAACATCGTTCTCCACAGATCACGAAATTCTGTAAACTGAACTCAGTAATGGGAATTCCAGTAATCTAATCTCCCCAGGACTAGTAACAGACATTCTCCACAAATCACAAAATTCTGAATACTGAACTAACTGGTGGGAATTATAGTAATCTAAGTTATCTAGCAGACACTACGTGTGTTCGTAACATGACTGCAGACACTCTGTTTCAGGGGTCTACTTTTATCATGGCAGTACTAATCCACATTACAATCACCCATTCTGTGAAATATAAGGCGGCCCTGCTAAATTTTCTAGGTATTTATTTTGATCCATGCAATTCGCCAATTTTAAGTTGTGTTGTAAAGTTCACTCCTTCCTACTCCTAGAAAAGAATTTTCTCATAGTAAATATCACATACAGGAAGATTTCTCATTCTCTAATAAACGCGGTTATAAATTCAATTCAAACTAAGAAACTTGCAATTTATCAGAAGGATAATCATACATAAGGGTAGCACATTTAATGAAAACCTAAAGAATGTGGTTTTCTCATTTTTACTTATCTGGTGCATCACTGCAAATGTCTCCTAATTTTGATTACAGACTCTCAGAGGTTCCACAAGGTGATATCATGCGAAACTAAGAAGAAGGGAGAGACAAGAAAAAGAAAATGAAACCTTGTTTAGCAACGCAGTTTACATACAGCTAAGAACCCACCAAATGAGACTCCTGGGCAATACCTGGAAATCAACAAACGGGATACAAGATTAAAATTTATGAAGAAAACCGTAAATTATGTTGAACGGATACCCTTACTGGTTAGTAGTGCAAAAATAAGTATACTGTATAAAGAGGACTGAAGTCCCTTCTAACCAAAAAGCTGAGTTAAATCTTTCAAAAAACAAGGATCAGATTGTCTGTATTGATTCATACAAAAATCAAAAACAGCTAAATGAAGGGAAAACAATGAAAATCATGCAAATTTAATAACCAATATCACCTACAAGCTACAACCACGCTGTTGCTGTTTATGGTTTTTGCTTCAGTAAGGCATTCAATGCCTCCCACGTAAATGAAAAGATCAGAATGTCATAATGATTTGACTAGATGTTTTGAAGTAAAAAGAATTCACAAAATTGTGCTTCCTTTCATTATCTAGTACTTACCAAAGTTCTACAAATGAGGGACATAAGTAATCATTAAGTGAAAAAAACATTGAAATTTCCTTGACAAACCTGGATTAATATCGAGAGTTGTCAAATACCCATGGTTCATGCAAAAAGAGTTCCCGACCATTCATCGGTATAGTTCCTGCAATAACATCTTCTGCACGCTTTCTAGCAGCTTCTTCTTTTCTCGAAGAATCACCAACTTCCTGCACATTCAACACAAAATTAAACCAATCAGCCACTCTCAAAGAAACATATCAAACAGAAAACAACTCCATTATCCAATCCCTCAGACCCAAAAACCTAGTTTTTCTTCTACTTATCAATCTTGCACAATTATCATCCCTTCATTAATCAAATTAACAATCTAACCAGCTCATCTTAACTAACTTAGATTCTGACCTAAGTTTACCAGCGAATTCCAACCCCAATAACCTAAACTAAATGTTCAAACCCTAAGCCCTTAATATAAACACAGAAGATATCTTAATAAAATCCCTAAAAAAGGAGAAACAATTGTATTACCTTGTGTCGCTTCCAGGATAGGAACTGATCTTGAGTGATGGAATTAGGGTTAGGGTTTCTGTTGGGACGTGATTGCTCTTCTTCCTCTAGTTTCACCTCCAGTTTCTCTTCTTCAGCTCCCATTTTTCTCCTGTCTTAGAAAATTGAACCGAGTGTCGTAGGTGTTTTATGCTGGAGTAAGAAAATTGGGCGGAGGCAGCCAGAGAGTTTCGAACTCTTTGACCTCTAAGGCCTATTCCTGAGCCCATGCCAGAAAAAAATCTGGTTTGGCATACCCCATGGCATGGCAAACCAATTGCGCCACTATGAGAAGACCACTGAACGACAGGCTTTCTAGCACGCGATATTCATAAAAACGCTAGCGATAATGATTTTTGCCACCGTTATTGACTTTATCGCCAGCGTTATTGACTCTAACGCCAACGCTAGTTCTTTATCGCTATAAATATGTGACTTTCAAACTCAAAACTTACCCCAAATTTTTTACAGAAAAATTTCTCTTTTTCTCAAAGATTACTCATACCAGTCTATCTGAGACCGCTAATCTCAAGGATAAGAGCCAGGTTCAAGGATAGATAAGAGCCAGGTTCATAGCTAGCTGAACAAGCCCCGGGAGGAGAGTTAGGTTCCTGGCCAACTGAGCAAACCCCAGTTAGTTACGTTAAGTTGCAGAAGTTATGTGCCTAGTGGAGCCAGTTTTCACAGTGAATTAGTCGGGTTTTTTTTTTAAGCATGAGATGGATTAAAGAAACCTACAAAGCTATTACACGTGGGTATGTTGTTCCCTCAGAGTCATTAGCAATAATTTGGTGGAGAAAATATGGGATTGCCTGGTCCCGTATAGGTGTTGAATTTTTTTTTGCTTGGCTTCCATCCGCAACATAGTTTGCTAAACCATCTTCTGCTTGGCTCCTTTCACTGTAGTTGTGTTGAATATCGCAGTCTGGTATTTGTTGCATTCTCTGTTTTATTTCGGAGATCATATCTGCAATATACCACAGGGATTCTATCGTCGTTTTTATGAAGCGCATCAGGTTTTCCGAATCTGACCTAAAAATAACTTTTGGTCATTGTTGATCCGTCGCCGTCCTTATGGCTAGAAGAGCTGCCCATTTTTCTACCGTTAGAGTCTTTGTTATACCCAAAGGCTGCTCAAGAGCCAAAATAACCTGGGCATTTGAGTCCCTACAAATGAAGCCCGCTCGCGCCTTTCCTGGGTGACCTTGGGCAGCATCATCCATGTTGATCTTTATTCAATCTGGTGCTGATCTGATCCATCCTATGTTAATTGTTGTAGTATCTCTGACATTGGTTGGAGTCGCCCTGGCCGGTGGTTCCCATGGGATTATTGGGGGAATAACATTTTTGACCAATAAAATTTATGTTGTTGTCTGAAGGTTTGTGCCATTATTTGGTCCGGGGAGGTAAGGTGTTGTTTGAAAACTATATCATTTCTAGACGTCCATAGATTCCAGAATAGAAAATAGGATGCCAAGGTAGAAGTGATATTGTTAGAGCCTTGTAGAATTTGTGAAATGGTTGTTTGAGAATTTACTACTATATTGGAATTGTTGTTTTGGGTTTGGTTTATGAATAGATGAGATAAGAGGTTGTTCCAGGCGATAACTGTTATTGGGCAGTGAAGAAGGATATGTTCGGCCGTTTCTGGTTCCATGTTGCATCGGAGGCATAGGTTAGAGTCTGTGAGGTTTATGCGATGTAGGATAGTGAAGGTGGGAAGACCTTTATTTATAGCTTTCCACAAAAAAAAACTGGACTTTGGTGGGCATGGTAAGGTCCAAAGGTATTTGGTTGGTGGAAGGGGCCAATGTGGTAATGCGTATCCTGTTGGATTAGGCAGTTATATCCGGAGGTTGTGGTGTATTTTCTGGATATTCAGTGTGGCCAAATTAAAGTATCTGGAGGGCCAAATTAAAGTGGATATTTAGGATGTGTTGGATAGCATCAGGGGGGAGGTTAATCAGTTGATCGTGATTCCAGTTATGCGTAAGTAGGTCGATGAGATCATCTACTGATTGGATCAGGTAGCATTGGTTCGGTTCAAGGTTTTGAAATTTAGGGATCCAGTTAGCTTGGATATGGGCGTCTAAACCGTTTCTGATACGATGAAGAGACAATTTTTGGAAGATTGGTACTAAGGATGCCATTTTTTTTCATTGTGGGTTGGCTCAGCAAGGAATGGGTGTGCTTTTTCGGAAGATAGGTTGGTTTGTAGGTATTTCTCATTGTATAATCTGGAGCAGATGGAATTAGGTTGAGCATTAATGCTCCAAATTCTTTTCATGAGTAAGGCTTTATTGTGGTGAATGCTTTTTTTAATGCCAATACCTCCTTTTAGCATTGGTTTGTTTAGCTTGTCCATCCTAGAGAGTGAAGTTTTTGAATAAATGAGTCATGCCACAGGCAAAAGCTCCGGGCGATTTGATCGATCTGTTTGTGTATATGTACATGGAACAATTGTGTTTGCATAAGATGGTTAGAGGTAGGAATTAAGGAGGTTTTAAGGAGTACTAACATTCCCACTTGAGTCAGGCATTTTGTTATCCATCCTTGCGCTTTGCATGCTAAAAGTTGCATGAGCGGGTCAAAAATGTGACTTGAGGTTCTTCCATGCTTGAACTGTACTCCTAGATATGTTGGAGGGGTCGATGAGGTTGGCATATAAAAAATGGGTTCAGATCATCCACCTGATGTTGTTGCAGTCTAGGGTGGTGAATTCCTATAGATTTTGCAGTATTGATTTCCTGGCCTGCTGATGAACTGTAACAAGAAGTATCTTCTTAAGGTGGTTGTTGCTTTCCTGAGATGCTTTGTAGGTGATGAAGAGATCATCCGCATACATTAGATGCAAAATGGGTGGGGCTTTTTGATAGTTTCTTATCCCTTTTACCAGACTTCGAGCTTCTAGATTTCATAGATTGGTCGATAGGATTTCTACACAAATTATGAAAATATAGGAAGAGAGTGGATCCCCCGTCGAATGCCTCTTGTTGGAGTGATGTCCATGTGGTGTACCATTAGTGTTGATGGAGTAAGTAACAGTAGTTATGCATAACATTACGGAATCTACAAAAATGGTTAGAAATCCCATCGCGGTGAAGGCTTTCTTGATGAATCCTCAATCTAAGTTATCATATGCTTATCTTAATGTCCAGTTTCAGAGCTAGCTACTTTTGGGTCCTTGGTGAGAGCGGAAGTCTTAATGTAATGGAATAGTTCTCCAGCTATTGCGATGTTATCATGTATTGATCTTTGAGGAACAAAGGAACTTTGATATGGGCTTATGAGGAGTGGGAGAAGGGGTCGTATGCGGTTTACTAAGATTTTGGATATCACTTTGTACACCACATTGCAAAGGCTAATCGGTCTGAATAGGGATGGTTTTAATGGATGATCAATTTTTTGGATTAGGGTGATGTTGGTGTGATTCATGAGGGAATGAATGTTTAGGGATGTAAAGAACCGTGGACTATTGTTATAAATTGATGGTGCGCAGTTTCCCAAAAAAATTTTATAGTATGTCCATCAGGTCCTGGAGCACCTTCCGAGTTAATGGAAAACAAAGCTTTTTTGATTCCCTCGGTCGCCATCTCCTCCGTTAGCGTATAACATTGTCGAGCCGTCGAGGTGATTTGTGCAAAGAGCTCCTCATCTATTGATGTGCTTTGTGCCGAGTAATGTTCCGTAAAGTGACCAAGGATGATTTTTATTACCTGATATTTATCGCTAATCCAGTTGTTTTGCTGGTCATGCGGTTGTTGTATGTTGTTTCGACTTAGGTGTATAGTCGTTTCGTGTGGAAGAAAGTCGTATTGGCGTCTCCCGATTAAAGCCACTGGATTCTGGATCTTTGTTGCCAATATGTTGCGTGACATTGTAGTAAAGTTAGGTGATGGCTCCGAAGCTGCTTTTCCTGGGTTATCCAGTAGTCTAGTTCTTCTCCTTTCCGGATCGCACATTGATGTTGTGACATTCGGATTTGCTCCATTGATTTCTTGATAAGCTTTGGCAGGTGTCCAAAGGTTTCTCTGTTCTATTTCATAAGGGTTCCCCCTGTTGTAATTAGTTTGAGCTGAAGATCTAAGACAGATTCCTAGTCATTTTGTTGACTCCAAGCTGTTTTGACGATTTGCTTGAGTTGTGGGCGGGTTAGCCATAGATGCTCGAACTTGTAGTTATTTTTGACCTTGCCAGTCGATTGCTTTTGTATGAATAAGGATTGTAGAATGATCTGAAGCTATTCTCGGGAGATGAGTAATACCTGCGTGAGGGCTAGCGGTATGCCATTGTTGGGTGGTGATGGCTCGATCTAGCATTTCCATTATATTATCTGATCCTTGTTGATTGTTTGTCCATGTGTAAGTATCCCCACGGAATTCGAAGTCCACGAATCCCATTTGGTCTATCATTGTGAGGAAAGGTTGTGTCTGTCCATACGTTACAGATCTGCTTCCCTTTATTTTTCCGACTGGGCCATCACTTCGTTAAAATCTGATATCAATACCCACGATGTTGCGGGGACGATGCCTGAGAAAATTATGGGAAAATCCTGCCATAAGTCTTGTCTCGCTTCCGGGTAAGGTGGGCTATATATACCGATGCAAAGCCATGGTTGACTTAAAGGTGGAGGGGTGATGATCATATAAATGTAACTTTCAGATTGAAACACAACCTTAACATTTAGGGGGCCATTTGCTATGCCTATTTTGGATACTGTGGTTTGGTTTTGAAACTGAAGTGATTGGGCGATATCCGCCATATGGGTTTCATTGGCTAGAATTTCGTTCGGACAAGAATATGATGCTGGGCTTATCAAGGAAACCAGCACTTTTAGGTGTTAAATTGTTGTTGGGTTATTCTTGTCCCTGGTTCAAAACAAGTCCTTTTAGGGGCTATGTTGAGCTTAATTCGGCCAACATGCCATTACATTTGAGTATGCCAAAATACTCATTCTTGTTTGTGGAGAAGAACTGGTGACCTGGCTATGTGGGGATAAAAAGGACTAGATTTTTAAGTTCTTTGGGAGAGGTTAGGAAATAGAATAGGAATAGGTTAGATATGAACCATTTTTTGGGACCATGGGTTTTTTTGAGGGGACCACGATTTGATTAGGCCACCTACTCTATAATTATAAGGGGTGTCCTAAAAGGTGGATATGACTAGTTTACCCTTTTACCTAATTAAAATTATAACTAATCTACAACTTCTTCTTCCTCTATTCTACAATTTTTCTTCTTCTCTTCTTCATCAATTTATGATCATCTAAACCTGATCATATACAGATCTAATCAAAATCATCAAATTTTAAGCCTGGTCGATTCATTTAATTTTCATCGTCGATTAATCAATCTTTTATAAACAAACCTATCCATAAGTATTTTCCCACAAACCCATTACTTCTAATTCGTTTTTGATTGAAATTTTGAGCCGTAGTCATCAAAATATGGTTTAAATGGAAGTTACAGTGGCATGTTCGGTTAGGAATAGTTAAAAAAAAAACTAGTTTTCTAACTGAACATTCTGAAACCAAGAACACGAAGAACACTTCGGTTATCACGAATTAATTTTTTCTTAACCGAACTCAGAGTTCGGTTGGTTCGCATATCAATATGTTGCTAACCGAACCCTTCTCTGAAAATAAATATGTTGAGTTCGGTTGGTTCGCAAAAAAGTCTAAAACTATTTTCTAACAGAACTTTACCAATATTAAAAAAAAAAAATAAAAAAAAAAATAAAATCAAATGTAACCGCACTGTGCTATTTTGCCCACTATGTTGAGTTTTGATTTTACCGAACTTTGTCCACCATGTTCGGTTGGTTCGCAAAGAAGGCTAAAACTATTTTCTAACCGAACTTTACCAATATTACAAAAAAAAAAAAAAAATCCAATGTAACCGAACTGTGCTATTTTTCCCACTATGTTGAGTTTTGATTTAACCGAACTTTGCCCACTATGTTCGGTTGGTTCGCAAAGAAGGCTAAAACTATTTTCTAACCGAACTTTACCAATATTACAAAAAAAAAAAATGCAATGTAATCGAACTGTGCTATTTTTCCCACTATGTTGAGTTTCAATTTAACCGAACTTGTCCCACTATGTTCTGTTTGTTCGCAAAAAACCTTGACAAACCGAACTCTTCACTAATTGCGTGTAGTTCGGTTAGATATTGGTTGGTATGAAGTTTGCGAAACAACCGAACTTTGTACACTTGGTAAATCTTAATCAACTTGAAGTTCGGTTAGATAAAGGTTGCGAACCAACCGAACTTCTAGACCCTAAAGTTCGGCAACATTGCGGGCAAACCGAACATTACTCTGTAAATCCTATAAACAATGTTCGGTAACATGCGTATTAACTGAACGACTAAAAATCTCCATTAAGAGCAAGTTCGGTAACCTGCGCGTTTGGAAAACGTAACCGAACTACACTTTCAGATGTGTTCGGTTACCTGTTCTTCACATAAGGTAATCGAACAAGCCCAAATCTACTTAAAAAATTTACATTTTTTTTTGAAATTTTGGATCAATTCAACCAACATTATCTAAGTTTGAAGCATACCTGGGTACCCAAATACTCTTCCTCCGGTTGTGGTTGGTAAATTCCATGTTTTTCTTCTTCATCTTCTCTAACTTTACTCTCTCAATAATTCTACTTCTTTTAAAAAAAAAACCCATCTAAGTTTTTAATCTCACTAATTATCTTTAACTTAATCATTACACTAACTAATCATTACCCAAAATTAGTCAGGAGGGTAATTTAGGTATTAATATAAATATCTAGATACGGGGTGACCTAGATTTACTTCTAATGTCTTACCCAAAATAAAACCATGGTCCCCAAAAAAACCATGGTCCCAAAAAATGGTTCTTAGATATTGAAATAAGGTTTTAGTTTGAAATTGGGCTCTATAGTGGGCTTGAGAATGGGTGTGGAGAGACTGAGTTTGGTATTGAATTACCAGCCAGAATTGGTCGGATTAATCGCGATATGTTTGCACTTAGCTCCCCACCACACCAGGGGTCAGTTGCAGTTGTCAAGTTGGAGACAAACTGTCAACTCTACTTTACTCCATAAAGCAACACCACTGTATCCAACAATGGGAATATGGGATGCAAACTTGGAACTGCGGTGCAGCATGTCTGAAAAGCTGAGTGCAAGTGGTAATTTATCATACCCATCTACATACTTCTACTTTGGAAGTATGTTTGGTACAGCTAAGGACTGGAGGCAGAGATGTGAACCAAGCCAAAGTAATGGCCTGTTAGCCTGCCCTACTCACGGCTGCTGAATGGATACGTCCGGGGACCAATATAGCACTCTCAGGCAATTATTAAAAAGGTGACAACTGACAACAAAAGTGTCACTGGTGATGTATATGTACAACCACTTTTGGTTAATCCTATACCTAAGGGTCATGCTGCTGTGCGATTGCAGCAACAATCAATCTTTCGCCTTTTCAGTCGCAAAGAAAGAAAAAAAACAGTAAAAGAAAGTAAAAATTCCAGCTTATTATGAAATTTCATTGCAGGATTTTCTTTGTTACGGTAATTACTGTTTCTGAATGATTGTATGTACTGCTATGCTAACTTGAAATTACGTACAATAAAACAGCGGTAATACAAGTTTAATCATCTCATTGTAAGGCCTGTTTATCCTGTCTAACTTATTAAGGAAGACTAATAACCATCTTAGAGCCAATACATGCATCCACAGCTTCACTAACTGTAAGAAAAGTCCATCCACTTCCGATTACGTCCACAACCTTTGATAACTTCATCTTGTGCATTACTTTCCATGTAGGGCTTGCTATTGCCAACTGCAGGTACATACAACCGTGAAATAGTTTGAGTTAAATGGGTTTAAAAAGTTTTAAGTTTAACAGAAGAAATGAAGAAATTCTTAAATACCTTTAAATCAAGTGAAACCAGCTCCTTTTGCAATTCTTCTAAAGCATGGAGCCCGGAGGTGTCTATGTTCAACACATCTGTTCGCCGAAAAACCAGTTAGCTTGACAATCAAAAAGAAAATAAAGTTAAGGCAGATAAGTGAACTGCAATAGAAAAAACTTACTAGACATGTCTAGTACTAGTACTTGAAGAGTCCTTGCATTTTCCTTTGATTCTTCATTTTCTTGCTCTTCTGTTACCCATCTTAGAATCCTATTCAGAATGCATAAAGTTAACGAAATGATCATCGAAACCACTTCAAGAACCATTAGGTACGTAGTCGTGTAGATGTAATTTGTGATGTACCTTTCTCTAATGTAATTTGCATTGGCGAAACCAAGATACGAGGATTCAACTCGAAGTATCAAGACACCGGGGATTTTAATGGCCATTGGAAACTGACTTGTGCTGCAGAAATTATTGGTTCCGGGGAGTTGTCCAAGATTGTTGATTCCGGGGCGAATGGAGTTCAGTATGATCCTCGAAAATGATATAGTTACCTGCCATGACACTAAATTTTAAACCCACATTCGAAGAACATCAGATAGAAGTACTATTGTTTCAAGAAAATATAAAACAGATGGCTAATTTTTGCGTAGCAAGCAAAGAATTACCGCAATGAGAAGACCAATTTCCACCGATGCGAATAACACTCCAAGGAATGTTCCAAAGCAAGCAAGAAAGTCATATTTATCAATTTTATAGATATTACGAGCTCCGTTAATGTCGATCAATCCGGGTAAAGCAGATAGAATGATTGAAGCAAGAATTGCAGTAGGAGTGTAGTATAAAAGCCTCGTAAGAAACTCCAATGCTAAGATCACTGTAAGCGCCATAACAACATTGGATATAGCTGTTTCACAACCAGCACTGAAATTTACGGCTGTTCTTGAGAATGATCCTGCACAAGCCGCCCAACGCTTCAGTGGTCAGTCAATTTATTTTGAAAATGCAATATTTCAAGAACACCAGGAAAACATTAAACTCACCTGTTGCAACATAGCAAGAAGTTAAGGATCCCAAAATGTTTGTGAAGCCTATTGCAACCATTTCTTTGTTCCCATCAATATGGTAACCTTTAATGGCCGCAAAAGATCGGCCAACAGCAATTGCTTCCTAAAAGTCATCGTCGAAAGATATAATTAGGAAATTAAACCAACTTTGCCTGGTATACTTACATGACAGAAGTCTATACGTACGGTGAGAGCAATGATAGCGCATATTAACCCGGTTTTTGCCGCCTCTCCAACATGAGGGCCAGTGAACTGTAATTCTTTTGCTGAACTTGGATTCAACCCTTTATTAATATGTTTTACTATGCGAACTCCATGTTTATCAGCTCTTGATAGATAAACAATGAGAGTTGATAAAATTACAGATATGAGTGGAGCTATGGCTGGCAACCAGAATAGTTTCTTGTTCCTCCTACCCTGACAAATTCATTATCAAGTAATGGGGTAAAGAGAATTAGATAACTCAAATTGGACTATTGGAGCAAAGAAATGAAGAAAAAGAACGGTTACGAAAAGTGCTTACCAAAAATCTTGCAAATAAGATGAAAATCAGAAATGAGCAACCCAGGATAAAGTTATGAGGACTCCACTGTTTGAAACAAAACAGAACGGCAAGAGTGTTACAAATTACGAAAATAACAGAACGAGCAATTATTGAAAATTCTGAAGGAATAAGCCTAGAATATCTATGCACTGAAGTTCAGTTTGGATGCAACTACCCAAGAGTTGTAACTGGTAATGTAATGCTGCAAATTACGGAACACGGATCTGGCCTAATGTTGACACACTAACTGCAACACGCATCCTAGGAGGGTTGCAATTGACTCATTGGTAACAGAAGCTGTTACTTTCAGCTGGCTAAGAAAAGCGGTGCTAGGGTCTCAGACAACCACCATTCAGCAGGATACTGACAGTACGCTTATCTTCAAGACAAGAATACATAACACTACCTAAAAGTCTTACACTCCCATTTAAGCCTCTGTAACTAAAGATTTTTATGTTGAGTGTGAGGCACACTTGTCTTCTTATAGACCCTTGTGCACTGATTGAAACAATAACTTACCGGACCGTGAAATGATCGCCAAACTGAACGAACGACAGAGATAACATCAGTATTATTTGTGAAGTGAGTGAATCCAAGTAGCCCTTTCAGTTGCTGTAAGCCGATAACAATAGCTGCACCTCCCATGAACCCAACAATAGCAGAATGTGAAAGAAAATCTATCAGAAAACCCAACCTGCATAAGAAATATTAAGAATTTGATGAAAATTATCAAAACTACAAGGCTTCAAAATCAAAATTTTGAGTTTAAGAAACTGAATTCACCTTAACAGTCCAAAAGCAGCTTGAAATGTACCAGCAAAAAGAGTCACAGTGAAGACAAATTTCTTGTAACCAGTTGGATCCTCTACTGGATCAATTATTTTCTGTACCATGGATGACAATAAGAGAGAAACAACTGCTACCGGTCCGATCGCTATCTCTCTCGAACTTCCCATTAGCGCGTAAATCAACGGTGGAACAACGTTTGTATCTAGTAGTACCAAGCCACAATCATACCAGTAACTACCTCCCAAAATATGTTCAGAAAAAAATGAAGTACTAATGAAAAGAACTTACATAGACCATATTGAGGATCAAGCTTCGCCAAATTTGCATAACCAATACTCTGCAAGAGAATTGACAAGTTAACACAAGAACTGAAAAAATGAGTACATACTAATCAAACTTCAAACCAACACCTTACCTGTGGAATACTTAAACTTGCTAGAGTTAAACCAGACATCAAATCGCTTTTAAACTTCGATAACGTATAAATCCGTCCCCAACTAAGTATCGGGAACAAACCACGTAAAACAGTACCAACATGTTGTTTAAGTTCTGGTTTCTTCTTCTTACTACCATAAGACTTGTTTCCATCAGGCAAGTTAACAATATCTTTTATCGAACTAACCAACTCCGAACATAAACCCGGTGGGTCAGGAGCATTAAGCAGCATTCTTGATCGTTCAGCTACATTCCGGTCACTGATAACATGATCAAGCTGTTGTCCTCCTCCATCTTCCATAATGCAAGGATCATTAACTGAAGATGACCCCATAATATAATTTTTTTTTCTCTCTAGCTACTGTTCTAGCTCAACTCTTCTTTTTTCTTCTATCGTTGAATTCTGAGTTTATAACAGAAAATTTCTCAGTAGTACCCATTTCATGAAAAAGACTTTATTTCGGAATTTATTGGCTGAGAAGTAAAGATTGATTGGGGTTGAAAGCAAAATTCATCTGCCAGAAGTATTGGTTCAAAAATAAAGAGGTAAAATTTCAGACATGTAGTGGAATTTTGGTATATTGAAAAAAAAAAAAAAAAGGTGATAGATTCCAGAAATGGACCAAAAATAGTACTCGGATTAGATAGAATTTGATTATGGGTCGGTCTGAGAAAAAAAATAAATCATCATTCGTTTTGGTTATGAACCTATACAGAAAATTGCACTCTGGGGGGTTTGTTTTTTTGCTTTTTTGTAATTACTTGTGGTTGCTAGTATCCATCAAAAATTCCACTGTTGAACCTTTTGATGATATACCCACTAAACAGGGTCCATAATCTGTGTGCAACTTTTGTGCAGCTTAGGTGATTTTATAGGCCGCGGGTTCAAATCAGTGGCGGAGCTAACATTGGTCATTGGATCAACTGTTCTTGGATGCTAGCCTTAAGCATGTTCATATTTTGCTTCTTTCTTGACTTGCCATACCATTTTACTAGCTTTTGCCCACTCTGTGGCGTTGCTGGTTTCGTGCTCGTGCCAGTGTTTGTTTTGCTTTATCTTTGAATTTGGCACGCCAGCCAAGTCCATGTCGAAGACCATCTGTTTGTGATTATATGTTTCAATTATCTTCATATGCACAATCATTTCATGGGTATCTTACAATATGTCTAACAAGACTTGAGAGTTGAGATTTAAGATGTGGTCTAATCATCAATGATTAATTTCTTGATTCTTATTGTCTGTTTCTATTTTCCTCAAGTCAATGCACCATGTGATCCAACCAAATGGCATTACACGCTTTTGGGACAATAACACTCCACTGATCAGTACGTAAATGACAATCATTCAAAGGATAATATCCTAAACACGAAGATAATTTTGACACGAATCATTTTTTGGTTTGAGTGCCTTAGTACTGTAAAAACGGAAAGACAGCATGGTCGTCGACATGAACCTCGTGCAGTATGTTTGTGAGGCCTCCGCAGCACCTGTTCTTATTGCCGTGGGCTCCTTCATAAATATGAAATGAGTCTTTCTCCCATTAATTCCCATGCCATAGTAGTTGTTGTGCGTTTCATAAAGTTACACGTTCTTCTTCTTCTCAACCCCAAATCATTCCCTCATCAAATGAAATTATATATTCAGTGATGACAGACATGATATGATGATGACCTAATAAAATCAAAAGATTTAGTTTTTCAAAAATGTTTCTATGCGGTTTGGTTTCTAGTGCAGATGTCTATTCCTATTCCTTCCTCTCTGCTGACCACCACGGCACCACCACCACCTCTATCCAAATTCAATGCAGTGTTGTCGTTGTTGTCTTTATTCTCTGCACAACTTGTTATCCTTATAGTTATAACTACTACTACTACCTAAATAGACCAGAATGTATACTTCCCCGGCCACCTGTACATAATAAGTCTATGTTGGCATTCATTTTTCTAGTATGGTTCTACGTATGTTCGCAACAACAATTGACTGCATTATGTGGTTGTTATGTTCTTCGACCCCAGTGGCGTTAAAACATGTTCAGGTACGTAAGAGGTTTTGAGTTTGTTATCAAATACTGAAATACGTATTACGTACGAGGCTGTGGTGACGAAGAAAAGACTGATCACCATCACGCTTTCTTGCATTTTCTCACGTCAAGTTTTGTTGAGTTTCTTTAGTATTCCCCTGCAATGGTTTGAGAGTGGGTCTTGCAAGAAACTAATTAACTGTAATGAAAGGACTTATCCGTTGGTGGTTCGCAGAAGGGGCCTAGTTCAATAATGTAGAAGCAAAATCCAACACCAACTGCAATCAATATTGGAATATTGCTAAAGCTTAGTATATTGCGAAAAGCTCAAGAAAATGTGGCCACCAAATCAACTTAACCATTTATACTGAAACTCATGTGCTATGAACATTGAGGTAGTTGTAAAATATCCAAATTCATGAAGACTCCAAAATCTAAATGAACAAACAAGAACTGAATTATTGAGGCTATAAATGGGAAGAAGACCAGTGGGTCCGATCCGTCATTCATTCGGTAGAGGCAGGCAATATAATAAATAGCAGATGCTGAGACCTCAACAGTATATAAAAATGGTGAACCTCAATAATACTAAACCATATATATGGTCCGACTGACCCTCTAAGTGCCCTAATGTTTGCCTGGCTTTGGGGCCTATCCCAATTAATATGGGCCTACGACTACATGACAAAAAAGGTCATTGAAAAATAAAATAAAAACGCCCCTTATCCAATTATTTTAAAAAATAGCTAATTTATTCCTTGATTAATTAGTGTTAATCGAGTAATTAATTGATGTTTAATCAAATTAAACTAAAAATAACTAATCTTGATTCTTCATCAAAACGTGATTTTTTTTTTTTTTTTGGAAAAACTCGTCTAGAATCGGTTTATGTTCATGATCACATAAACCGATCGTAAGAATCGGTTTATAATACTTAGAACATAGACCGATTGTAAAATTCATGAGTTTTTCTGTGATTTTTTAATATAGAACACGAAATTGGGGGATAAAAAAACTAATTGGGGGATATGAATTACTTCCCCCAACCAATAGTGTCTGCTAAGGGGTGGTTTTGGGGTGCAAAAATACTAAAATATCCTCCCTTCAAAATAAAAATCAAAAAACTTAAAATCAAAAAACAAAATCATATCCCCCATTTCCATCTCCACTTCTTATTAATTTCTTTCAGGGTTAGAGCTTTGAAACCCAAATATTCCCCATTCCCTCTCAAATTCTAAACTCTCCCCACTCTCTTTCAAATTCTCTTCTCCTTCTCTGCCGGCTCCTCATTTTGGAAATGAATTATTATTTTTTTAATTCGGAAGTGATGTAGATCATGTTGCAAGTGATGAAGACCATGCCGGAATTGATGAAGACCATGCCGGAATTGATGAAGACCATGCCGGAAACTGGTGCCGGCATGCTTGGTAACTAACATTCAATGCCTTAACTAAGTACCGACATGCTCAATAGAAATCTATCAATGCCGGTAGTCAAGTGAAAAAAATTCAACTTTCTCTGGATACTTTACATCATGTGCCGGCATAAAAATTAAAGCAACATACTATGCCGAAACCGGTGCCGGCATGCTCGAGAATTAACTAAGCGTGTCTTTAAGTGGACTGATTAAAACCGAGAAAAATTCAAAACGGAATATTTTTTTACATCGCCGAAGTGATGAAGACCATGCCTAATTGATGAAGACCATGTCGGAAACTGATGCCGACATGCTTGGTAACTAACATTCAATGCCGTAACTAAATACCGGCATGCTCGATAGAAATCTATCAATGTCGGTAGTCAAGTGGAAAAAATATTTAAGTTTCTGGATACTTTACATCATGTGCTTAGGAAAAGAAATTCAAGCAACATACCATGCTTCCAGTAGCGATGCCCGCATGCTCGAGAATTAACTATCTGTGCCGGCAGTGGACTGAAAACCAGAAAAAATTCAAAACGGAATAGGTTTTGAATTTCGAAACCAATCTACGAGACGCTGTCTCACACTATGCTAGGTCGAACACAACCGGGAAGGGCTACGCCCCCAGCACCCCCGCATAGCGTTACGAAAAAAATAACTTCATGCACTGCATAGTTTTGGGTTGAATACTATGCGGCTTGAATCAAAATGGGGGATAAGCTCGGTCTTAGGCATGGTACATGGTATGAATACCATGCCGTACGAATGGTTCCAGGCATTGTATTCATACCACGTCCATGCTTGGGTACCTAGCTTTTTCAGCTACAAAATGGTGGATTCAAAGGAAAAAAATCAAATTTTTAACCTCTCAGCAACAATTCTCTCTTCACAATCATCCTCCATTTTCCCCCAAAAAAGTTCCCTCTCAAATACTTTTTCTCTCCTTCTACTCTCACCTCACTCACCCAAAATCAAATAAAAACACACACTAATCATTTATCAAAAATCTTATGATTTTACTAATGATTATTAATCACTAATCCTGATTAGTGAGGGGTAGATTAGGCATTATTAAAATACTGAGATAAGGGGTGACCTTGATTTTATATTTGGATCCAGTTTTTGTCCTTTTCCTATATCCCCCAATTCCTTTTTTTATCCCCCAATTTCGCGTTCTTTTTCCATGTGGTTTGGTGGAAGGGGTTCGTGAATCGGTTTATGTTAATGCCTACATAAACCGATTGTAAACTGGGCATTTCATGAAACCGTTTTGCTTATAACTTCTTAGATCCGATGTCGGAATGACCTTATTCTTTTTCCATGCGTTCAATTCCAAATTTCATGCTCTATAACATAAGATAAAAATTTCAATATTTGTGCAAAAATTCAAACATGGTTAATGAATCGGTTGATGTGTGCATCAGCATAAACCGATTGTGGTTGATGTTCATCACATCAACCGTGGAATCGGTTTATGTAGGTGTACCATATCTACCGATTTTGGAGAAAATCGATAACAATCGGTTTATGTGGACCCTTAAATAATCCGATTATGGGCATAGCGGTTAAGAAACCAAAGGTTGTACAATCGGGTTATGTGGACATACATATAATCCGATTCTAACCAAAAAAAACATACTGAAATAAACGGTTATCTTCCATACCAGAATCGGGCTATGTGGACATTAACATAGACCGATTCTGGTTCCATATTTCCAACCAGAATACACATTCAGTATAATCGGTCTTTGTGGGCATGAACAAAATCTGTTTCTCAATAAAATCGGTTCATAAGTACATTGACATAAACCGATTCTAATAAACCCAGAACACTTTGATTTCAAAAAAATCGAATTTTGAGTGATTGCATGTTGCTAAAACCTAATTTATGGGATTGGGTTGCTAAAATAAGTACTTGATTCGTGTCATTTCATCTACTTCAATGACAATCGAAGATGGTTCGTATTATGGGAGAAGAATAATCGGTTGGAGATGGAGATAGAGATGAAAATGAGTTTGATTTTGATTTAAGTTTTTAGTTTTATGATTTTGATTTTAGTTTTTAGTTTTATTATCAGGATTTAATGGGGATACATTTGTAGTATTAGTATTTGATAAAGGGTAAATTGGTAGTTTCATCTCATAATAATCTTTTTGTCTTGTAGTCGTAGGCCCAAATTAATTGGGATAGGCCCCAATTTAGCTAGGAATGTTTGGAGCAATGTAGTCAATATCAGATTTCGGTGAATATCGGTCGAGTACCGAGACACGATATCTCGGTGAATACGGGTGAAATATCGGCCAATATCGGTGAAACACCGAAACCGATATTATTGGCGGTATCTCGGCCGAGATTAACTACATTGGTTTGGAGTGTATCAATATTTTATTTCGTTTTGGTCTCCTTCTAGAGGAAAAATCATAATATTTCAAAAGGAACCTTCAAATCAGCTACCTTCACTATGGATTTGGTTGAATTTGTTAAAGTAAAAACACAACACTTATGGAGCACTCTGTACTTGTCTAAAATGATGCAATGATTCAGAATAAATAAGTATATCAATAAATCTGCAACGAAAAGAGAAAACAAGTGTATCAATAAATTTTGGATTCTTGAACCAAGATATAAAGTATAATTATCCAGATTTTGTGTTTGTGAGTACTGGAAAGCGCCTTGCAATGGAGTGATAAACTGTATATAGTAACCCATATTGTTACTCTCTAATCAAAATTATACAGCATAAGAATTCAACCAATAGGAAAAATTCTTCTAGGTCCGTAAACTTCTACATACGGAAATCAGCTAAAGCATTTGACAATTCTACAATCCAACCACAATTCCTCAGCGCTCTAAACTCTAAGTTCAAAAGGTTCCCTTACAGCTCTAGGGCAAAACTGTACCAAGTAATCTTATTTCACCACCTCCAAAATTTCAGGTTGCTGACAGGCATAATAAATGTTTTTATATCAAGTAAGCAGAAGAAACCCATAGAAGCACATACGATAGAAGAGATGTAGTCACTTCCAAACTCCTTGGGCCACGAAGGACTGGAGGAATCACAGATACCATTAAAAAGGTTCCCAGCAGCCATGAAACAGCAAATGCCCCAGCTCTGAACCAAAAAAAAAAAAAAAAACATCATTCTCCACATACATAGCAAAGCAATAACAAAATGCAGAATTTACAGTCAATAGTTACTTTCCAAATTACAGCAAGAATTAGCAAGTACCCGTATAAGAAAGCTCGCATTCGGCTCTTTAGTCGATCATATATGAAGTATATCGTTGCCAACAAGGAAATGGCTACTTGTAAAGTAGGTCCTTCTTCCGTCGGATATAGAACAGTAAGAACACCGAGTATCACAAACACGGAAGCTGTCTTTATTATGTAGTTGGTGGAAGGAGTTTGAAACCTGCTGGTAACAGCCTGCACAACGCGTGATTGTGTAACATCTCTGACTTTTTTCTTGATATTCAGTTTCGGCCTTCTCCTTTCGTGAAACTTCTGCATAATTATCTTGTCATGGGCCGACTCTATTGCATCAACACTTGGTTTGTGTCCTGCATATCTATTTATCAGAAAAGTTCTTGCAGCCTGAATTTCCTCTTCAGAAGCCTCCTTACTGATACCAAGCCTTTTGTATGGGTCCTTCATGTTAATTCTCGGAAAGATATTTGCACCTATAGAAAGTCATAAGTCAATAAGTATACATACCAGAGCAGATATGGGACCAGATTATGAAGTTTTCAACACTGCTCGAGTCATAAACAATCCATATTTAAAAATACATATGGATGACACTAAAAAAGGTATGCATGCAGCATGATATTATCAAAGAGTTAGTCAAGTAACATAAAATTGGACGACAGCAGACCTCAATAGTACATAACTAGAGGAAAAACGACTCGAGTAATTCAAAACTACAAATGGGAATCTTATGAGATTGAAGATCGATGGCATTCAAATCGCCTCCTCATCTCTACTGCCACTGTTACAAGAAGAGAGTATTAAACAGACGCGACATAGGACATCACATCTCCTCAGTGAAAGAGCACAAAACAAACTGATTGGATCAACTTGATATGATTACACCTTTTCTTAGCTTCTAACTTGATTACTGCAGCAGCATTTTCTCAGGCTTGGGCGATCCAGCATATAGCTGTCGTTGACTAACCAGGCTCAGCTCATTCATAGGACTTAAATTGTTGCTTCCTACAAGGACGACATCAAGGTTTCTGAACTCTGGATAATTGGATCATCCATATAGCCAGACAATGGACCATATTGGTTACAAGAAGCATGCTTACTCCACTGATAACACCCAAAAAATCATCTCCATTCTCAAGCAACAGGACATCACAAATTAAAAACCAACCCCTTGGAAAGGTGTACAAATATATCTAAACACGAAAGCACGTTGAACAAATTATGTGCCAACCAAAGAATATGATCAGTAAAGTGAATACCCTACCAATTAAAACGAAGCTCTAACAGTAGTGGCGGAAAGGTGTACGATCATGTGCAACTTAAACGAATGATTATGATGTCAAGATATGGATAACTAAAAACGAAAATATCAAAAGTGAGAATAACTTTGGGCCGAATGTGATTAAGGAACTGCAATCATTTCTTAGGATAATATTTAGATCCTAACTGACTAGCTTCAACTTTAAACATTTTATCGAACAACAAAAAGAAATCAGTAGCCAGTCAAATATCTTGTCCCATTCCAATTCTAGCAATCAATGAGGCTGCTATTTAGTCATTAAGAGCCTAGAATCAGAAACTAACTCACCAACCCTCCATCACATTATTTCACAGAAAATAAGCAAAGCAAATATGTTAATCACAAGCAAGACCAGCAAAATTACTCAAAATTATGCAAGGCAAATTTGTTATAGAGAGATGCAGACTATTGGTAATTGAGCAATAGACATGACTAGATATCTACATATATTATTGTAAACAGTTTACCTGATTCAAAGTTCGTATCACCACTAAATGAAGTATCCATGCCACTCTTTATTTTGTAATTTCGCTTAACCTTTGGTTCCCATGGATGAGAAATCCAGTAATTCCCACTGTAAGAATGAATTCCAATATTAGTAAAAGAAAGAATAATTAAAGAATTAAAAGTGGATTTGGTAGTAAAACTACACCTGTTGATACGAATAGGTTTTACATTCTTGATGAAATTACTATGAGTAAGGAGTGAAATTCTATCACAAGAACTTCCTAATCCTCTTGAGAGTGTAGTAGGGCGAAGAAAGCATTTTGGAGAATTACAATTCAATCCGGAAACGGACATTTTTTCAAGGTATATCTGAGAAATTGAAACTTAAAAAGATGAAAGTTAGGGTTCTACTAGGGTTTTAATCCCCTCAAACGGTGTTATCTCAATCCCTGAGCTACAGACATGGTCGGTTTTTTTACTTCTGGTGGATTATGGCAGTACCGACAGTACACAATAACGGTAGCTTCTGAGCTTGAGTGAGGGTAATTCCTCTGATTTCGATTGATTATTCGTTGGCTTGAAAAGAGAAAAGATTAGGAGAAAAGAAATTAGGGGAAGGGGGGCGCTCCGCCCATTATATTTGTTATTATCTCTTTTCAGTGAAATCACCCAATTACCCCTCTGCGTTGTTTTTCTCCTACTACATTTTCGTTGATTTGCCAGGGGTAAAAATAAACTTGGTGTATTTTCTGGACTTCTTTTTCTTTCTTTTTCTTCTTCGTCATTCAAAATCAAAATCAGTTCATAGGATTTCAAAATCAGTTCAATTGCCCCAATTTGCAATTGAAATCTTGGTTTCACTCTTTCTAATGAAGATTTCAGTGACAACCTGACATCAAATTATCACCTGTTTGTGGAAAATATTGCAGTGAGATGAAGATTTCTCCCATTGTTGGAATTCTTCTGCTACAAACAAATTGGTAAGGAAATGCTACACAACTTTATTTGCTTAGGTTTTTTTTTGGTTTATTACAGTCGATGTATAACAGTACAAGTCACAAATCTGGGGTTTTGAATGTTTTCCGGGTTTAAGGTTGTGAACATTGGTTGTTTGCATGAATGCCTAAGGGAATATTACTGTTTAATTTAGTCATAATTTTCTGTTGGTATCATATCAATCTTACATTACAAGTACATGTGTTATCCATGTAGATTGTCTGGAGATAGATATAACAAGTTGTAAGCAAATGAAACAAGTATCTCCACAACTCAAGTAGTTAGAGATGAAAATCAAGTGATGGTAAGTGAAAACAAACTACATTGCATATGTTTATCCGTGTTCATGTACGCTGTCTAAATATAAATTTTACAAGGGCTTATGTTATTGTGTAGACCTAAGAAATTTGCCGTGCATTTGCACCACCGTTTTCCTTATACCGTTTGGGTTCTTTGCTGCAGATATTTGCAGGTGGGTTCGAGGGCGTACAAAAATTGACATAAGGCTTAGTAAGGGAGGTTTTGGTCAAGTAGATTGATGCTGGTCATCTTGCCTTTCAAGTTAATCCAGGACTCTTGGTCTGGCTGTTGTGGAGGTATATGCATCTGTATATTTCACTTACTTCCATTAGTGTCGATTCTAGTGATTCTGAGCATTATCACTCTTGATTTGTTAGTCTATGGGGAGTTAATAGTTGTTTGTGCCTTGCCATAGATATGGTGAATCAATGAAATCCTCTGGTGCTTTGAGAGATTAAGTAATCATTTCATCTGTCCACTCTTTTGATAGAGATTTATGTTTATTGTGGAACTGGAACTTAGATAAAGTAAAAGACAGTTTCATTCCTGATCAAGTTCAAACATCCCATAAACACAAATTCTTATGAGCGTACACATGCTGATTGTATTTCATAAATTACATAAACTCTGGCTTTGTTCTTATGAATTGTTGCAACGTGGTTCAGAGAATGCAGTAGATCACGCTATTTAAATATAGCCAGCAATCTGAAAGGGATTTGGATCGTTGAACTTTTAGTTTCAAGCAGCAGGTGCATAGCGTGTGCAATCCCACTAGTTTCTCTAATTGTGGGAGACCACAATGAATCCACGTATTTAGCCCTCATCCAACTGTCAATACCTTTTCTTCCTCTCACATGTGAGCCCAACACTGCGTCCCCGTTTACTCTCACCTAAATCCTCTCTTCCGTTACATTCAGAAATTAGGGTTTTCTCAAATTTCAGACCCTCACGCTTCAGTTCCCACTCAAGGTCATTATGGATTTCCTAATTTGATTTCATGATATCCGCAATACAATCAATTTCATCCTTTACATTTTTCTTCCTTCCTCATACATAAACCCATGCCACAGTCCCAGGTATCTCGCCATATTTCTTCCTCCTATTCCTGTCAGTATCTCTTAGTCCATTCTGTGTATTTGTTTATAGTTTTTGTTAATTTTTCCATTACACTTTCTTCCAGATCTTTGCTAATGTTCTATTCTGTATGTTGTGTTTGTTTTGTTCATTTTGACATCACTCTGTATAAGTAATTATTGAAATCCCTATGGTTGTAGAGAGAAGGACGCTCGAGAAGCAAGATTCGTATACAGAGCACCCTCAATCTCCTCAATCTAAAAGGTACTTACCAATAGTAGTTGTTCTTCAAAATACTGAATATGCTTTGTCTGTTTGACTTCAGTGTTATTTCCCCTTTATTTATCTGTGTTTTATATTAGTTTTTGAAAAATCTAATTTTTGTTAGTGATTTTACAGTTTATTAAATTTGCATAGATTTACAAATGCTCTATTAGGTGCTCTTACTTACTTAAAAGACAACAGATAGTGTTTCTATTAGAATTGAGATTCGACTCACTCTTTGTTGGATGAATTGAGTTTCAACAGAACTTTGCTGAGTTTTGAACATGTTGGATGAATTTCTTCTCATTAGCTATATTTTTGCTATATCATTAGCAACAGTCTCATTTTGAGTCCCATCTCAGGTTGAAGGCAGAATGTTGTTGTTTTGTTCATTTTGACATTACACTGCAATTAATTATTGAAATCCCTATTGTTGCAGACTGAAGGACGCTCGAGAAGCACTATTCGTATACAGAACACCCTCAATCTCCTCAATCCAAAAGGTCTATACCAATCAAATTTTAATTTAAGGACAATCGGATAGCGCTGTTTGACTTCGGTGTTATTCACCTTTTCTTTATCCGTGTTTTGTTTAACAATATATGAGTTCCTCATTTGTAAAACTATTAAGCTCCTTTTCATTTGCAGGACATTTTTGCTGCAGGCACTGATACATCTGCGTTAACAACAGAATAGGCACTGGCAGAACTCATGAACAATCCTGACATGTTTGAAAATGCAAGAAAAGAGGTGGATTCAGTGATTGGATAGATTGGTAGAAGAGTCTGATTTACCAAACCTCCCTTACATTCAAGCAATTGGAAAAGAAACATTGAGATTACACCCCAACTGGTCCGATAATTCTCAGAGAATCTAGTGAAGACTGTAAGGTGCTAGGTTATGACATACCTGCAAGATCTTCTCGTTTTAGATCTCATCTGGTTGGTAATGTTTTATTTTAGATCAATTCCAAAAGGAGTTGTTGTTTGAAATGTTAAACATCACGCTGATCATAAAGGTACTATAGCTAAAACGTCTAGTGGCTAGCTAAACCATAATATACCAATTTATGGTTTGTTAATTTTTAATTTATTGGATTTGAATTTTGGTTGACAATTACTACCTCTCTTTCTAGAAAAAGAAGTACTATCACTTTTCATTTTAGCCTAAAGATAAGCCAAATTGGAAAAGTGATCTTTTCCAGAATCGGCAGGAGTACAAAATATTTTTTATTTTGTGTTTTCTATACATTTTACATGATAGCCTTTGGTTGGTAGGGGCAGTTCCTATGAAATCGAAGAAAAAGATATACAATATCTTTTTCTTTTTTTTTTGAAGCGGGGGTCGGGGAGTGTCTCCTCACACTTTTATTCTCAGACTATCTCACATATTGGACATCATTTTGATGAACAAAATACAAACGGTTACAAATTGGAAGTCGATATTTTGGGGATATGTACGTCTTACAAATCTCTATGCACTCACCAAGAATGAGTGTATCCGAAATGTATAACACCATCATCTACCGATCTAAATTTCAATGGTTAAAAATTCGTTGATTTTCAACGGTTGATTATCAAAGTAGTAGATGGTAAGAACATAGAGAATGAACCGTTAAAAACATCACCATCTACTACTTTGAAAATGGGTCGTTGAAAATCAACGAATTTTTGACCATTGAAATTAAGGTCGGTAGATGAATGCGTTATACATTTCGAAATGGGCTCATTTTCGGTTGGTATGTAGATCTTTGTAAGAGGAACATATCCCCAAAATACTAACTTCAAACTCGTAACCGTTTGGATTTTATTTACAAAACTGACGTCGAACGTGTGAGATAGTGTGAGAAATAAAGTATGAATGGATCCTTCCTCTAATTATATTAGATAAAACTAAGAAGGGGTTACACGTGGGAATGTTGTTCCCCTGGGGTCATTTATTACAAATTGTTTCAGAAAACTGGGAGTAGTACATTCCCATTTATTAGTCTGAAATACTCCCTTTTGGATGTTATCTGTTGCATGGTTGGCGAGGGCGTCTGCTGCCTGGTTGACTTCCCTGTAGTTATGTTGAATTTTGTACTGGGGAATTGCTTCTAGCCTTCTTGTAATTTCAAAAATGATCTCTCAAGTACCATTGGGGGTCTGACCGTTCCTTGATGAAATGAACTAGTGTCTGTGAATATGATTCAATGTAGATATTATTTCATTGGTAAAGTGGGACCGATCGTAGAGCCATGAGTAATGCCCAGGTCTCATATAACAACGTTGTTGTGATCCCTAAAGGTTGTGCCATTGCAACAATGACTATGGTTGTTGAGTCCCTGCAAATAAACGATCCACCTGCTGGTCCCGGTTGTTCACGGGAAACTCCATCTGTGTTGATTTTTATCCAATGTTGTTATTGTGGTTTCCATCAAACTTGAATTATTTTAGCCTTCCGCGTCTGTGAAGTATCTATTGTTGTCGGATTCATACCGGGTAGAGGTGGCGCTAGAACTGAATTCGCCCAGGTGAACTCTTGATGCATGTGATTTGCCACTTTGGCTTATCAAAAGGGGTTTTGTGTTTTCTTCCGTAAATCAAAATCATTCCTTGCTAGACATAGTGCCCATACGATGAAGCAAAAGGAACTTGTAGCAATTGTGGATTGTTTGATCAGGAGTAGTTGATTTATCGTGGTTGATGGCATTATTGGTTGGGGTCTTCGGTGCTGGAAAAATGGTTCTTCTTCATGGTGGTTAAATAACATGCCACGAACTTCTTTGGCATATCGGCGGGTGAGAAGAATGTGTTCAGCTGTTTATGGAGATAAATTAAATTTAGGACATTGATTTGAGGGGGTTAGGTGAATTTTATGTGATAAGGTGAAGATAGGTAGCCCTCATTTATAGCTTTCCACAAGAAAAATTGTATTTTTGGAGAGCATTTTAATGTCCAGATATGAGTAGAGGGTTGTAACTGATATGCAGTTGTGGTATTGGGGTGGGTGGGGGTAGACGAGCTAACATGTGGTATCCTGACCTGACTTAATATTCACCAGTTTTTGTGTATGGCCATATAATTTTGTCTGGCGGCCTATTTTGTGGAAGGTGAAATTTGTATCAATCGGTCATGAATCCAAGAATTTGAAATTAGATCAATAAGGTCGCCAGTTGGAAAAATCTGACACTGGCTGTGGGTTAAGGGGGTGATCCGGAATCCAATTGGAAGTAGTCGGGGGTGTGATAGAAGATAGCAGGGATGTGAGTTGTTTCCAATGAGGGCTACCCGAGGTTGGGGGAGGTTAGTTGGATTGGAAAAGATGTTCATTGTTGAAATACTTTTCTTTGCACATGGAAGTATAAATCGACTCTGGCTGATCATGAATTTGCCAAATTCTCTTCATTAATAATATTTTGTTGTGGTCTAAGTATAGGTCACCTTAGTTTATCCCATCCAGTAGAATGAAATTTTTTGATCCACCCATCATGGCCCCGGAAAAAATTCCTATTGATCTTATCAACTTGCTTATGTACGTGTGTATGTAGAAGATTTGTCTGCATAATGTGATTTGCGATAGGAAGGAGTGAGGTTTTAATGAGTACTAACCTTCATTGTTTATTGAGGCATTTCGATTTCCATCCTTTCGCTTTGCGCGCCATTATTTGTCGAAATGGAAGAAAAATGTGTGTTGATGATCTCTCACTTTTGAATTGGACTCCTAAGTACACAGGTGGTGTTAACATAGCTGGCATGTTGAAAACGCTTTTAATTTCGCCAATGTAAGTCGTATCAAAACGTGGGTGGTGAATTATAGTGGTTTGCTGGTGTTGATGTGTTGTACGGCAGAACTATAGTAGGCATCAAGCAGTTGTTTTAGTTGAATGCAGTTTTGATTTGATGCTTTAAACGTTATTAATAGGTCATTCGCGTACATTAGGTGAAGAATGGGTGGTGCCTTCTTGGAGATGCTCAGACCTTGAATGATGTTTTGATTTTCTAGTTGCGCCAGATTTGTTGACAGAATTTCTGCACTTATAATAAAGATATATGGTGATAGAGGATTTCCTTGTCTTATTGCTCGATAAAGGGAAATATATCCATGCGGGGTGTCGTTGACGTTGATGGATTACGTCACTATGGAGATGCACATCATGATATATTCTATGAACTTTTATGGGAATCCGAGTTGTTTAAAATCTCTTTTCACAAAACCCCAAACTTTCATAGGCTTTCTAATATCTTATTTAAATCATATTTTTGGGTCTTTGGTTATGGGAGAGGTTCTGACGTAATGAAATAGTTCACCTGCTCTCGCTATGTTATTTTGGATCGATCTCCGAGGTACAAAGGCACTTTGGTAAGGGCTTATAATGAAAGATAGTAAAGGTATTAAAAGAATTACCAGGATTTTGGTGATGATCTTATAACATTGCACAAACCAATTGGTCGTAATTGTGTTGCATATGTTGGGCGATATCCATTTGGAATTAGTATGAGGTTGGTGTGATTCACCAGAGGGTGCAAATTAAGATTCTCGATGAATTCTCTAACCATTGCAATGAGTTGCAGTTTGCTGGCGTCCCAAAAAACTTTGAAAAACTTACTCGTATACCCATCTGGTCCCGAAGCCTTTTATGAGCCAATCGACCAAAACGCATCTCTGATTTATTCTTCTGGTACTGGCCACCGTATATTGGTTTGTGAAATGTTGAAGCATCAGGTCAACGATCCGTCTTGGTTGAAAACCCAGTTGTTGTTTTGATCACGCAATTGTTGAATGGTGTTGCAGCTTCGATGTATATTTACTGCAGTATGGAAAAAAGATGTGTTCCTATCTCCAAATTGTATCCACTGAATTATTGACCTTTGTTTCTAGTATGTGGCATGACTTTGTGATAGAGATAAATGGGCTGCACGAAGTTCTTTTTCCTGTTGGATCCAATGAGTCAAAGGAGTACATGTCTGAGTTGAACATTGATGTTGTGCAAATTGTATCTGTGTCTTGGACGTTTTGATCATGGTGGGGAGGTGGCCAAATGTTGTCTTGTTGCATTGTGTAAGTATGTTGGTCGTTGTAATGAGTTTGATTGGAGTTATCTTATCATCAAAATCTCTTTCTCGGGCCTCATTGACAATGTGATGTATATTGGGATGGGATAATCAGAGGTGTTTCGAATTTGTAATTCCTCTCATTTTTCCAATTTACGTGCTTTGTTCTGAGGAGGATAGGTGCATGGTTCGATGCTATGCGCGGAAGATGAATGACCGCTGCATGAGGATTGCTCGTTCTCCATAGTTGATTTTCGGTAGCTCTGTCTAGACATTCCATGATGAAGTTCTCGTCTTGTTGATGATTTGTCCATGTGAATGGATCCCCTTGGAAACCAAGATCTATCAATCCCATTGTGTCAATCATACGGGGAAATGGCTGAGTCTTAGCAAATATCACTGGACTTCATCCCTTTCTTCTGATTGCATGGTGATGTCATATAAATCTCCAATTAGTACCCTAGGTAATGTCGACGGTTCAAAAATATCGTTGAAGTTGTTTCATAAATCCCATTTGGCATCTGGGTGAGGTGGACCGTATACTCCAATACAAAGCCAAGGTCACATTGGTGGTGGTGGTGGCGTAACAAGTGTGTGAATGTAGCTCTGAGATTGGAGTAAAATACGGACTTGTAAAAAATTCTTCCATAATAAGCATAGGCCACCTCTATGTCCAATTTTCGGAACTGTAAAAATGTTGTTGAGCCGTGACGTACAATAAACTGAGTTCATGTGCTATTTAGAAGCTAGTGTTTCTGAAATAAATATAATATCTGGTCTACGTGACGCCAGTAACCCTCGCAAATACTGAATTGTGGTGTCCTATTTGATACCTCTGCAGTTACAAGCTAAAATGAAGATATTCCTAGCTGTGTTGTTCTCTTGGGTACTGAGGATATTGTAATGAACATAAATATGTGCTTGTCCGGAGTGCTGGTGATCGGAAAGTTTTTGGTGACATACGCACTGGGTTGTCACAGTTGTCTTCATAAATTGGTGTTGAAACTTTCTAGTTGTCAGAACTTATTCCGTAGGCACCCGTTTTTCCACTATGGTAAAATGAAATGGGTGGAAGAAGATGAGACGCGCGACTTATATAGGACCGCACCGCTGGCAGATTAACTAAGGCTACCAACGACTATTTTTCAAAGGATCACGAGAATGGTCATTTTCTACCCCAATATATAATACTCGTTTTCATCCTACAGAATCACACTCTTTCATCCAATTGATTTTCTCTAAAAAAATTTTTTAAATTCAATCACTTCTATTTTTCAACCATGAATCATGATTTTGGTTCTTCTGAAGAAGGTACAAAAATGGATGAAACTTTGTATGAAGAAGACCAAAAAAGGTATGTAGAGATTTTGCGTCAAATGGATGAAGACGCAATTGAGGGTAGAAGACGGCGAAATTATATGATGCAATTACATTCAGGAATGATATCAATTCTCCAGAGCCACAAGAAGTTTTGACTAGAAGATGGATGTGGCGAGATCGACATTTTTACCATGACAAGATGATGCATGATTGTTTTAATCCTGGATATGCGTATTCCGATGCAGATTTCCAGCGCTGATTTGGCATGAGACTCAAATTATTATTGCTGAGCTTTGTCAGGTACAAACTTTATTTAATTATCAGCATGATGCACGATATGTAGAAGGCTTTAGTCCTGAACAAAAGGTCACTACAACTCTCTGAATACTATGTTATGGGGTACCAGCGGAATCCATAGATGAGTGCATCTGTATGGGCAAAAAAATCGCATTTAGGTATCTCAAAATGTTTTGTGAAACAACAGTCAACCATTTTGGTCCAACTTTCTTATGAAAACATACTCAGATAGATGTTGATAGAATCATTGCCGAAAACATAACAAGGAGTTTTCTAGGAATAATAGGTAGTCTTGATTGCATGCACTTGATGTGGCATTTGTGTCTTGTTGCATGGGATGGTCAGCATTAAGGGTCACTATCAAAAACCAACTGTAATATTAGAAGCTTTGGCTACTTACGATCGTTGGATTTGGCATGTTTTTTTTTTGGACTCTTGGGTTCACAAAATGATATCGACGTTTTGCATAAGTCTCCATTGCTTGAAGATCTTAAGCATGAGTTGGCACCAAATTGTAATTTCACCATCAATAGGCATGATTACACTCAGGGGTATTATCTAGCAGACGGAATCTACCCCGAATGGTCAACTTTGGTTCAAGCCTATAGTTGGACTCTGTGGATCTGAGAAAGAATGTTAAACGCGTTTTTGGAATTTTGAAAAGGAAGTTTGTCATCGTTTGTGGGTCGTATCGCTTTTTTATCTTCAAAAAATGAACAAGATTATGCTAACTTGCATAATTCTGCATAACATGGCCATTGAGGAAACTAGGCGTGACCCCACCTAGACTAGTTATCCATATGCAGATTTGAGGCTAATGTTTGTAGTGCACCATGACCGTCTTACAAGATTTAAATTATGATCCAACCATTTTGATAAGGTTGTTTCTTCTTGAAAAAGCGGTCTTCTCTTAAAAATATGAGAGTAATATGCCTAAAGTCTTGAATCTTGATCACCACTTTATATTCTACCCAAAATCTCCATTGAGATCACACACAAAAAAAAAACGACATGAAAGTGCATAGAGAATCTTCATAAAGGAAAAGACATAAACAAAAAGGGGAAAACACCCACAGGAACACCATAAAATCTACTAAAAATGAAAATTGAAGTAAAATAAAACAAATCTAGCCTAAACTACTAGTTATCTAAGAAAACGAAAAAAAATATGAAAGAAAGTTGCTCAGATCTAGCCCAAAATGGACCAGATCTGAGCAGTAATCGTTAATGGTATTGAGTTTTCTTTTTTAAATTTTGAGATGTAACTAGAGAGGACTTACTAAGGTAATTTATTATTTTTATTTTTATTTTTATTTTTACCCGATTAAGAAAAATTAAATAGAAATGGAAGGAAATCCAAGGAGGCAACCAAGTATCGAAGAGTAAAAAGTTCAAAATAAACCATAGAAAAATGATTAAAAAATAAATATCTAAAGAGGGTTGGAAAAACAACTTTTTCTACTTTACTTTATGATAATAACATCACTAATAGAAATATAAGTCATACAAAGAGAGTAGACTTCCCATTTAAAAGTTATTCACTCAATGCCATTGATCAGGTCTTAAAATTTGCCATCTTTTCTATTGAAGGCATGATTTTTGCGCTCAAGCCAAATAACCCAAAAAGTAACAACATGAAGACACTTTCAGATTTCCTTATCACCGTCTAAAGTGGTGAAAAAAATTGGAGTTGATTTTGTCTATTAACATTTTGCTAAGTGGGAATTCGCAAACCTTGTTCTTCCTAAGAATATTATCTCTATACATGCAAACTTCAACGGTATTAAGTTTTCTCCCATATCTCAAACTTTTGTTTTCATTTTTATCTTAAACGTTCAGAAATTCCTTCATATTGAAAATAAATATGAACATTTCGATTAATAACTGTTACTGATGTCTCCTTTATGGAAGTATATATAGAGGTTTAAGAAGAGATTTTATCAAACAAATTGTGTGAGTAGTATATTTGGTGAGGGAACTCACTTGTGAAAAGGAGAAAAAAGACCAAGCTAAAAACATATCTAGTGTTTTAACATGATTTAGGCCCGTGGAGTATCAGTTATTCAAACTTCAAAGTAGCTCAAAGCATATATATGTGTCTAAGTGTCTAACACATCCGTCAACAAAGAGATCAAATACCTGTGAGGAGTATTCATGAAGAACATTGGCGAAATACTCGTGAAGTACTTTTCCGTCTTTCAAGATATCTACCCATTCTACGAGATGAAGACACGTTTCAAGTGCTGACGAAGATATGACGGTTAGATTTGGACGAGTAGTTGGGCATTCAATGAGCGAGTAGAAAAGTCAGTTTGAACATCAGAAGGTCTGCAGTGCGGTCGACGAGATATGATTTGGCGAGAGATTAGCAGCGAAGGTGACAACCTAAGCGGCGATACATAGAAAAGATGGCGAGCAAAAGGGGACAGTGATAAAGATAAATTATCCCGAAAGAAAGTTAAAGTGGGTTCAACGGCGAGGCGACGATCGAGAGTAGTGATCTTTCAACTATTACCTGTATTTCGTGTATAAAAGGAAGTAAAAAAAAAAAGGAGAGGGTTGATTTTTTTAGGGTTTGTTAGCTTGATGTGAGAGAGATTTTCCCATTGAGAGTCATTTATACTGAGTTGAACAACTTGTAATCCTCCATCATCATAGTGAAATCACCCCGTGCACGTAGCTTTTAACACCGAACCACGTAAATCACTTGAGTCTTTTTCTTTTAAGTTGATTTGTGAACTGTGACCTCGTATACTTGACTGATAATCTTGAAAGTAGGCTTACGATTGTTCTTTTGGTATATTGTTTGATTTCCTACTGTTACAATATCCTTTGTATTGCTTCTGCCAAATGAGTTGTGTTAGAGTGCACACCTATTTTAATGTACAAGTGATTGATTGAATTTTTCCGTAAAAGCAAAATCTAAGGCCATCATCGTTATCTTTTTTATTTTATACTTCTGTTTCCACTATTTCTTGGTTTGATGTATGGTTAAACCAATTAAAGCTTTGAATTAAATAAAAAATTGAAGGAGTAATTAAGAGGAGGGTGTGTTGCGAAACAAAGAAGTAAAATGATTGTAAAAATGAAATTGTTGTATGGTGGATTGATATTGATTTCTTGTAACATTTGTTAGAACCTGTGTATTTGTTATGAAATGGTAGAATTCGTTTGCATCTTACCAGTTTCATTGTATCAACAAAATGGCAGATCTGATTAATTCCCAGATTTTCTTTTTGTAGTTTCAGTTACCATTATACCCTTACTTGATTATCTAAATGTTGACATATTTTCATAGAAGCAGGGGTGAAGTTGGAAACAATAATTTGCAGCTTCATTTACTGTTGCTAAGGGGAGTTGGCTTTATATAATAGAACAAGAACGTTGGGCACGCCCATACGCGCGTGCTAAAATCATTGATTCTTATTCGACAACAAAAACAACATTTCACCAAAAAAAATTAAAATTTAAATGATCAATTTAATCAAAACCTACCAAAAAAATCACCATACAAAAATATACGAAGATGGCACTGAGGCAGGAATAGCTTCCACCCTTCTTTTTCCTTGTTTGAGGCTTTTTATCAAACATCTGATGTACAGTATTTGTGCTTCAGCAGGTGAGTTTGTTGTGTACATCTATCTCCCTTTTATTCTTGACTTGTTTATTGGGACAAAGCTTAAATGGAGATTGCAAAACATAACAACAAATTCTCTGCTATTGCAAATTCATCTTCATCTTCCAAGATACACAAAGACAATTCCCATGCAAAGCCAATATAATCTAATTCCAAAAAACAACAACTTGAATCAGTAACTTCCAAACCTTCCAAAAAGATAAATGAAATCAAAACTAATAAACTTATACCTCATCCAATCAAAAAAAAAAAAACTTACCTTTCATCGGCAATAGCAAGCAACGTAAAATGATGAAGCAGTTGAGCTCCAAAAATGATTGCGTCTACTGTGATTGGGTTTACCAATAAACCTCCACCTCACCTAACATGTTAATTGTTTGATTTTAGAAAATGATACAGATAAAAATTAAAATCAAGAGAAAAGAAAGCAGTCTGATTTGATTTTTAAGGGGTAAAAGTTCTCCTCATTTTCCTATATAGAAACGATGTTGGAATGTAGAGAATCATGGATTCTTCTGGAATTCAGTAATTAAACTCAAAACCCAATTATATAGGACAACCCTTTCCTCTCTATTTAGATTCTTTTGGATCCATCCTGATTCATTTTAAGCTCCTCGGGTTATATGTTTGGTTTCACAAAGATTTAAACTTAAATTGCAATTACTAAACAGCCCTTGCATTTTTGCTATGATTGGCTTTAAAAAAATTTTGAAGCAAGGGCAATTCCGAGAAATCAAAATGTGCAGCTTCAAACACTGTTGCTAAGGGGTGTTCCCTTTATATAATATAGAATAGATATATTTTTGTGCATTTGTGAACAATAGGTTGGCACGTAGCAATTAAATGACGTGTACTCTGGCATTTTTGTTATCGCATCCTTTCTTGGTCTCTATTTTCATTTAAATTTTACTTTCTTAAATGTCTTACTATGCCTAAGGTAAATAATACGGTAGTGTTTTCACCAATAAGCACTGACATAGTAGCTGGATTATGATTTCGTCATTTGTTTAAGCTCAATTTACCGGAATTTGTATTATGGGCACTACATTATCTGTTTAAGCTCAATTTAAAAGCATAATTTAAAGAGAAAATGGGTCATTTGTCCAAAAAAAATTAAAACACGGTTCAAATGGACAAGTAAAAAAAAGTACCCAAAAAAAATTAAGGATTAGAATCCTGGCTTATACTTAAAAAATAGCAAGGATGAAACTATGCATCCTGTGTAAAATAAAAATAAGAAAAAAATATTTGAAAATGGACCAGGATGAAACTGGTTACATCCTGCCTAATTAAATTTTTGTCCATTTAAACATTTTTAATTTTTAATTTAAACAGCAAACCTAAGTGTCTTTTTCACCCAGGAATTGTTGATTTTGGTCTTTTTGACCAATTTTGTGTAATTTAAAAACCTTATTAGAAAGCATTTGTATCATATGGTGGTAAATAAGTGAGCCATGATTAAAAAGCATAGTTTTCGGAAAAAGGAAGAAAAAAAAACTTATTCTAATATTTACAGATTATGAAATTTAATAAATACATCAAATATAATATTGTTGATGTATCGATTATTCGGTGTCTTGATCGGTATCTTTTGAGTTTTCCATTTTGAAGGAATAGAGTAGAATATCTCATCGATTATTACGGTGATGGGCCTGATGGCTTTGACATTCTTGAATTTCACTGTATAATGCTTCAATGGACATTCCTAAATACTTCACAGCAAAAACTTTTATACTAATAAGACCACTAAGTTTGCTGCCACTTAGAGAACATTTAAAAAAATAAAGAATAGGGTGGCAACTTCAAATCAATGTTTTCCCATACAAGTGTTTGTAATTCCTGAATTCTTGATTTGAGTTTATTCACGTGCTTACCAACTTCCAAGTTTCCAGATTATGAGTATTTGGCAATTTCCGGTAGCGTTTTGTTTGTGCAAAAAGTGCACTGATCTTCTAAATCACTTTCATTGGAACCATTTAGGAATTTGGTTAAATCCACTATAAGAACTTTCTCTAAATTTTCTAATTGTTTTTCTTTTAAGTTTTCTCTGATATCTCAAAGTTTTCTTTATTGTCATAATCTTTTTTTGTTCTGAAATCTAACTGCATGAACAAAAATTTGTTGATTTGTGCTGTAACTCTTCTATCAAAGTACATAGTTAGTAGATCGGCCATCAGCCAATTTATGTGATTAGTTCCTCTGATTTTTTATCTCCCAAATTATCATAGTTTTATCATTTTTCACAAAGGATCACACATTTCATTTGGCTTACTCGCTCATCGGACACCAAGGACCACACATTTTTTAAGATATGTGACCATCACAGAATTAGAGACACGGTCCAGTGACTTCACCCTCAGTTGCTAATGCTAACCATGACTTAGCCAGCGCCACTATAATTAGTGGCAATTGTTTGTTTACTCCCTCTGTCCCTAATTAGATGAGCTACTTGTAGTTTTCACAAATTTTAAGGTAAAGAGGAAAGTGGAGTATATTTAAGTATTTTTTATAATTATACCCTTATGGGCAATAATTAGTAAAATTTAGAAACGATTTATCTCTTAAACTATACCACGGTTTTTTATAAACTTTATACCGTTGAAAAACATTTTAAAACACTTACGCAACGAATATAAACATGACTATCAAATTATACATAATAATTCTTATAGAAAAAATAATCAATTAAAGGGTAGTTTTAGAAATATCCCCTTGGTTAATGAAATAGCTCATCTATTTGTGGACAAAACTAAAAACCAAGTGGCTCATCTAATTAGGGACGGAGGGAGTATTATTTAGCTCAAAACATATATGGCCGGGTGGGGCTAAGTGCCTAGCACTAACAGTACTAAGAAGCACAGACCCGTTGGACTTCGGATGGCATTGAGGAAATGCTGCGAGCAAGACATTTATGGTAGGACATTGGCCCTAGACGTGTAAAACGTGCTGGCCCAGCACAGCACAGCCCACGAAATCACGTGCTTAGCGTGCTATGTGCCGTCTTTATGTCAGTCTCGGAGATTATAATGTGTCGTGTTGTCTTAGTGTTAGAAGGCGTGTGCGGGTCAATATGCAGGTAAAAAATAAACGTGTCGTGCCGTGCTGTGCTGTGCCGTGCATATTTATTTTATGTTTTCCAATATAAATATTTTCTAAATATTTAGGTATTATATGTATTATTATGAATATAAGTCAACATAACGATGATAAAATGTCAATAATTGGCTAGAATAAATGCTTTTTATTGAAATATACACAAAATGTGATGTATTGTGCCCTGTTTTGTAGTATTTTATACATATTATGACGTGCTTTCTTAACGTGCTGTGCCGTGCCGTGCCACGTGCTAATCCGTGCCGCGTGCTGTGCTGGGCTATTGTGCCAATTAGTCAAACCCAGCACGTCCCATTTAACTAACGTGTTGTCTTAGTCTTTGCGCTAAGTCACGTCTTTGGGTTGGGTTGTGCTCAAATTTTAGTGTGTTGTCTTTGTCACAGCTCGTGCTAGCACAGCCCAATTTACACCTCTAACTGGCCCTCTCGTTAAGCGCCCTAATGTTTGGAGTGTCTTTTATCACTTTATTTCGTCTCGGTCTCAGAAAGATCATTGAATTTTAAAAGGAAGCTTAAAACTAGCTATCATTCACTCTGGGCGTTTTTAAATGCTCGATATTAATTCTAGCTCATCTCTTGCGATTTAGATGGATTTTGTGCAAATATTGATCATGTTAAGTTGTTGTTAGAGTATAACTATTAACTAAGTAGCCATCTAAAAACATAAAATTACAAAATTCATTTAGCTGTTCCAAAATAAAATTAGTGCTCAAGTCTGTTAAAAATAACGGCACTGGAGTACTTCGTCTTAGTCTACAACGATGTTGATACAATAATTCTGAACAAATTTAAAAATAAAAATCTGTCCGACAAGTTTATAATTCTTGGATTAACAAAATGAATATGGTTATCTATATATTTGAAGGTTTTATGATTGTGATCTTTTTTTTTTTTTTAATTAAAGAAACAGGGGTAGCCCTGCAAGTTACATGACAATAATATTGTTTCCTTCCTGTCTCACTAGATTCGGCAGAAAACTCCTGAGAGTTTGAGGATACCGTTACAAAAAACATACAAGTTAAGACTCTTAGTTGCTAGATTGCGAGCTATATGGTTCTCAACTCTTCGATAAGGTTAATACTACAAATACTATTAATGCATAATATGAAGTTTTTAGTGTTGTCTCCATGCAAAATGATTCGATCGTTTCGGAGATCTAACATTTGAAGAGAGATTGCTTCAAGACTTTCTCATTGTCACCTTGTCAATCCGCACATTTGGGTGATTCAATTGTCGTAACCATTGGATTGTCGTAGAAGCCGCTCGCTCCTCCCAAACCGGCACGTTGCCTCACATCGCTGGAAAGTCCTTCCTCCAAGGAAAGCCCCTGTGTTATCAGAAGTTATTAGAGCAATTACAGCTAAATTAGAGTTCCTTCTGATAGCAAACGCAATATTGACCTTAATCGTAAAATTTCCAGGTTTAACTGAAACTCTACATCTTTTAACTTCTATTTCCCTGTTCTTATCTAGGTTGAATTTTGTGTTTCTATTGCTGTTTATTGTCGTGACAATCAAATCAGTTGTTCTCTTTATGTTAATGGTTTTCTTGTCGAAAACCCATTCACACCTAGCTTTCCAAATTCCCCACATGGTTGTGCCTAAGACTTCCGCATTATTTTCTTCATTATTGGGGCTAAATAAACATTTTAGAAACCACCTGTGAAAGTCCAAGTTGGTATACTCTAGATATAGCATATGAAGACCTAACCTATCATACACAGCAAGAGTAAAATCACAATACATAAATAAGTGAGTGAGGGTTTCTTCCTGCTTCCCACAGTTGGGGCATAATTTGTTAATTGAATGAATGATCTGACTGATCCTTTCATTGAGAGGTAAGATCGAGAGCACACATTTCCAGATGAAAGTTTTGATTCTTGGCATCACATTCATGCTCCATATTTTTTTCCACATTCTCTAAGCTTGAGCATCTGGCGTTCTTCCAGCCCTTATCAGCTTATTGTAAAGGGACTTAGTAGTGAAGAAACCTTTCCGTTCCAAGATCCAAGTCAATTGATCCTCTTCTTCACTTCTTATCTCTATAGCTATGATATTAGGTAGGCAGTGATCCTCAAAGTATGTCTCTAGTTTTTGTATATCCCAGCTTCTCTCCTGGTTGTTGCAGTCCATTAGTTCTCTTAACCATGTCACTGGAGAAAGATCCTTGTAGTTGCTGACTTGTGTAATACCCTCTTTGCACCATTTGTCCTCCCATATTTTGATGTTGTTCCCATTTCCCACCTTCCATAGCGAATTTTCTCTGACATTGTGCGCTTCTCTCGTGATATTCTTCCAAACCCATGAAGTTGTATAAGGACAGTTGTAGTTCTGTTGAAGTATATTCTGCTCCTTTAGGTACTTGTGCTCATAAATTTGTGCCCACAAAGCTGTTGGTTCATTCATTAGTCTCCAAGAAACCTTAGCAATCATGGCGGCATTGAAAACCCTGAGGTTAAGAAATCCTAGACCTCCTAAACTCTTAGGAATACACATTGATACCCAGGATCTTAGGTAGATACCTTTGCTTCCTTCTTTATCTTTCCCCCAAAAAAACTCTCTTTGTAACCTATCGATTTTGTTTAAAACGTCTATAGGAATTTTAAAGCTATTCATTTGATAAATAGGGACAGTAGAAGTCGAGGTTTGCACCAAGACAGACTTCCCAGACGCGGAGAGAGTGCTATTATAGCTCTCTTCAGCTTATTATCGACTCTATCAATGAGACTCTGAAAAGATTCTGTTTTAGAGACATGGGTAAACAGTGGTGACCCTAAATACTTGTCTCTAATAGAGATCTCATGCACTCCGAGGATGGTAGTAACACTATCCACCACGATTGATGTGTGTTTTTACTAAAAAAGATACCGGATCGACTTTTCAAAATTAATTAGTTGCCCCGACTCGTGCTAAATTCGAGAAAATTTTGAAGAGATTGCTACCGCTTCTTTCAAGCATTAGTGAAAACAAGTAGATCATCCGCAAAAAGCAGGTGAGAGACAGAAGGGGCATTAGGACCAACTTTGATGCCATGAATTAAGCCCTTATTTTCCGCATTGGACAGTGTTCTAGATAACACTTCCATACACATGATGAACAGGTAGGGGGATAGAGGATCCCCCTGCCTAACTCCTCTAGTGGGAGCAAACCTTTTGCCAGGGACACCATTTATTAAAACATTAGCCGTGACTGTGGATATGCATTGTTCCACCAAACCACACCACTTTTCATTGAAACCAAGTTTTCCCATGACCGATAGGAGGAAATTCCACTCAATCCTGTCGAAAGCCTTAGACATGTCTATTTTGATTCCCATGAGGAAATCCTTACCCCTCTTAGTTCTCATAGTATGGATTAGCTCATGAGCCACCATAATATTATCAGATATTTGCCTTCCCGGTATGAAGGCGGCCTGATACGGAGAGATGATTTTTGGTAACAGACTCTTGAGTCTATTAGCCAAAGTTTTTGAGATGACTTTATAGACTATATTGCATGATCGATCGGCTCGTAGTCGAGGCGGGTTTTGTGGAAATTCAACCTTAGGAATAAGAGAAATAAAAGTGGCATTATTCTCTTTGAGAAGGCGGCCAGTTTGAAAAAAGCTTAGAACCATATTATAGACATCCTCTCCCACTATCTCCCAATTGGTTTGGAAGAAGAAAGGAGTGTATCCGTCTGGCCCAGGGGCCTTATCAGGTGCCATAGAAAAAATAATAGCTTTTACCTCAGAGAAAGATGGTAATTGAGTGAGCAGGTTGTTATCCTCATCGCCAATTACCTGTTGTACCACATCAAGGTAGCTACTGCTAGGAGAAAGGTTAGTAGTTGTTGCAACAGCTTGGAAATGTTCAGTTACCAGTGTTGCCACCTCATCTTTCCCTTCAATCCACACCCCATTACTGTTTTGTAGAGTTTGTATTTTGTTTCTTCGATATCTCTTCTCCGCCTTCTGATGGAAGTACCCTGTATTTCTATCTCCCAGCACAATGTCCTTGTCACCACTTTTGTCTTTCCAAAACTTCTCTTCAGTTTTATACCAGTAATCTAATTCCTTTTCTTCATTCCGTAAAACTGTACTTCTATCATATAGATTCCCGTCCATTGTTAACTTCTGCAATTGTATCTTTGCTCTGCTGATGTTTTCTTTATATCCCTGAAGGTGTACTTGTTCCACAGGCAGATTTGATGCTTCGTGTTTTTTTGTTTTTTGGCTAACTTGAAGGCTTTACTACCTTTGGTAGGTTGGTTCCACGCCTTCTTGACCAGCTCCTTGCAAGAGGGATGCTGCAACCAAATTCCTAAGACTTTGAAAGGTTTGTGATTTGAATGGTATTGTGGTTTGGTATTTAGGAGAATAGGGCAGTGGTCAGAGCCCACGGCTAGGAGATGTGTGATGGTGGCTTTTGGGTTACTCCTGCACCAATTGGTATTCGCTAAACCTCTGTCCAATCTAGCTTCAGTTAACTTACCATCTTTTCTTTTATTTGTCCAAGTGAAATTGTATCCCAGATGACCCAAATCTTGTAAATCAGCTCTAGCTAACATTGTCTTAATCTTGTCTGCTTCTCCCCTATTGAAAGCCCCAACTCCCCTCTTGTCTTGTTGGTGAAGAGTTAAGTTAAGATCACCTATAACAATCCATTCATTGTTGAATGTGCTTGCCACTTCTGAAATGTACTTCCAGAATTTCTGTTTTTCTGGCCAATTTCCAGGACCATACACACACGAAACAATAGTTTCTCTTCCGCTGATGGGGTTAGTAATATGGCAGTTTATTAAATTTTCAAAGGAAGCTCCTATCTGCAATTGATTACCTACTTTCCAGGCGACAACCAGTCCCCCTGCGAGGCCTATTGGATCTACAATGAACCAATGCTTATACCCCAAATTCGTGGTACAATTTGCAACAAATTGACTTACATTCTTTGTTTCGGACAGAAACAGAACGTCTGGGTCATTCATATTAACAATATCTTTCAAGTAGGATTATATAGTATCGTTTTTTAAGCCTTGGCAATTCCAGGCCAATATTTTAAGGTTTCCAGCATGGTGTCTAAAATGATTGTTGTGTAAATGATATTTATAGCATGCCTTTAGGATAATTCTATGGTAGTCGTAAGCATCATTTATAATATTGCTATAACACGCATGGCTCCAAAGGTAATAACTGTGAGATATCGGCCAATTGGTAGTGCATACCTGATTTTCCTGATGAGGTGCATTGTTGTCTGGCGCACTCCCTTTTGACGTTTGCTTATCATTACTTTTTGCTTGCAGCGAGCTGGTGGACAGAGCTAAGGTAGAGGTGGTAGTCGCAGAGGCAGTGTTGATAATCATTTTAGGGATTGATGCTTGTCCGAGTTTTTTGGTTTTTGTAGGTGTCGATGTTGAACCAATATTGAAGCTGGTTTCATCATGGAGCATTTTATTTTTCATTGTTATGCCTAGAGATGTCAACTTTCAACTCGGCTTGGGTTGGACCTAGCTTGGCTTGTTTCAACCCGGATCGGCTTGTCCCGTTGGCTAAACAAGCCGGGCTAGGGTTAGCATATCTAGCCCTAGTAGAAAACAAGCCAAGCTAGAGTCAACCCGCGGGTTACCCGTCAACCCGTGAGTACATGCTCACATAGTCGCTCATATAGTCATATGTATGATTTTTTGGTTGATGTGAGACACAAAAAAAAAATCCCGTGATATCATTTTATATTTTTTCAATAATCTGAAATTTATATCTTATTTACAATTGAATGACAACCAATAACTTGAAATTTACATTCAATAGAACCAAAGAAGCCTACACCTAAGAAATAAAAAACACATTTTACGTTTATTATATACATATTAACGAATAACAATTAGTAATTAAATCCTTTGTATTATTTTAGATCATCAATCCCTTCACATTCCATATCAATAAAATAGAGATATCAAATCCAAAATAAATTGATTCATTAGCACCAAAAAAATAAAATTATTTTTAAATAGAAATACTTGAATTTTGTGTGGCTTAGTAAAACAAGCCAACCCGTGAACCCGCCAAGCCAACCCGTCTAGGGCTAGGGGTTGAGATTTTGGGCTTGTAGATGAATAGTACTAGGGTTAGGGTTGACCCTAGATTGTCAATCCCGGTTGACAAGCTAGGTCTGGTTGACCTAGCTTGGCCCGTTGACAGCTCTAGTTGTGCCACTTTTGTTCTCCCAGGTAGGTTTCTTGAGAATTTCTCCTTCTTGAGTGCTGGCATTGGCCTCTGCCGTTTTCCTTTTGCTGGCGTTGTTTTTATTCCCTTGTTCTTTGAAAATGGTGGATTTTGGTTTTGGAGTGTATGTGGATTTTGGTTTTAAATTGCTTCCTTTTCTACCTCTTTGAGTTGGTTTGGGATCGGTAGTTGTTTGCCTATGTTGAGTTGGCTGTTGGTGGGGTGCTGGAATAGGGTAATTGAAAGGGTATGTTGTTTGCTGGAGTAAATCAGTGAAGTTTGTACTGCTGAAATTTTGCATTTCAATATTATCTCTAATAACAATTCATATTTTTGGATTAAGGATTTCAGCTAGCTCTTTGTTTGTTAGAATCTGACTTGTTGGTATCTGAACACCTTTCTCCTTCTGGTTTGCAATGAGCTTCCCTTCACTTACCAAACCCCTTTTGTTGCTACTACCTTCCTGCATCACTTCATCCGATCTCGATGACAGTTGCAGATCCTGTTCCTCCAATATCAGGCCCTCTTCCTTTAGAAGTTTTTGTGGCATTTAGCTCGGTCGAGACATTGGTTGTTTTAGTAGTATCTGCTTCTTCCACACCTTGTTGTCTCACTCTGTCTGTTTCCTCAATCATCCTTTCTAGCCCACTGCTAATTGTTGGAGTGTGTGTGATTGGGTTCAGCCACTGTCTTCTCCTTTCACATGGATCTTCTGGATGATTAATGATACCGCATTTGCTGCAGATGTAGGCTGGGAAGGTATCATATTCAAACTTGATTGTTGTATTTTCTCCTTCTTCATCTTTTGCCACCATTTCCTTAGCCACCTTCTTTGTTAAATTAACCAGAACTTGAACCATAACATTCTTTTCAAGCATATTGCTGCCAAAAGGTTCATCATGCTTTTGATATATGCCTGCTGGCCTCACAATCTTCTTCATACCTTTCTCCGTGATGTATTGGATAGGCACGTCCACTGCTTTCAGCCAAAAAAGCTCACTGCGAAAATCCCAACTATTATCTTTTGGTATACCAGTAGATGGGATAGGGTGTACCACCATTACGTCTCCTTTTACATACCAAGGCCTTTGTTCCTTCAATTTGTAGTAATCGGACTCATTGTGGAACTTGAGGATATACATATTCTTCATGTCTTTGTTCTTGTATGGAGAAACCGTTGGTGGAGTGGTCATTCTCCAATCGGCTCGGATGTGGTTGATAACCTCCCATTGAAGCACTAATATGCCTGTACATACTCTTCCCAGCACTGTTAGAGACCAATCTATGCTTGGAGATTCAAGTAAAATGCTTTTGTCCATTAGGACTTCCTGTGGTTCATCCTCTGGTATGTTTAACTGCTCCATCATTTGGTTAGAGAGATTAAGCATATCAAGATTGTTATCTGTAGACATAATCCAAAGGCTTGAGGTATAACTATTTTTTGAATTTTTCTGAAGAGAGAAATATAAGCTACTGTGATTTTCTTTTCCTCTTTTTGCTTTTGAAAACACAAAGCCAAGAGAGACTTTAGTAATGAAAAGAGATATTTTGATGTTGTTGCCATGGTTAGTGTGCCAGGGTAAGGCGTTTGCAGTTTGATTGATTGATATGTTGGGGTGGGATGTATATAGATGGCTAGAGGTACTGTGAGTAGGGTAGTGGTGCCTATCTTTTCTGGTCTTAGAAAAAGTGATGATGTTTAGTCTAGCCCTACGGAGGGACCAGCTGTGGTAGTAGCTAAGGATTTTCTTTTGAGAACCACATCCTTTTGGGTGGATTTTTTCTATTTTTCTGGGTTGATGGTTGTGCCCTTCGGTTACAGTTATAGACCTACAACAATCTTTTTGAAAAAGCATGGATACTCGCAACCTTGATTCCGACATCTCCAAAATAATGTAAAGGTCAACATCCTCTCTTGAGCCTTTGAATAGATGAGAGGAGTGAAATAAAATATTACTATAATAGTTTAAAGGATTTAGGAAAGGGGTCCACTGCACCTTCGAAACCGGGGTTTAAAAATTGAACGAGTTGATTGAGTCCGAGGTGAGTTGGATTTTGGTTGATGAATCGGCGGAGAAAACTAAGTTTGGTATCCATTGATTGGATTTATGCAAAGATCTTTCCAGAGAGGGAGCAGTTGGATTAGCTTTTAAATTTTCTTCCTCATTCGTGTTGCTCTCACAGTAGATGTAAGTTTCTGAATATTCATCCTTGTTATTGCAAGTATGGTGAGATATGTGAATGGGGTTAGGGTTACGAACAATATGAGGGCTCAATTTCTTGAGGATCAGAGAATTTATCATCGTAACCACCCATACAATTACCCTGCTCATCGTGGTGTTGCACAATGTTGTATAGAGGGTCGACTTAGTGGTGTGTGTGAGAGACATCAGCCAGATTACGACTATGATTATGTAGCTTACTGCGAAGCAAAGGAAGAAATGATATATTTTTATGGAGATTTCAACGAGGCTGATGATATTGCTTCTGATGATGTAGGAGATGGTTATGAAGGTGCCATTGCTGATGGGAAGGTTGCGGTTGATGTAATTGGTGATGGGGATTTTTATGTGGTTGAAATTGTTGATGGTGCGACAAATGGAGATGGGTTTAATGATGGTACTGAAGTAGATCCTCCATCCGAGCCTGAAGCTGATCTTCCATCTGAGTCTGAAGTAATCAATGTTGAGAAAGTTTCGTCCGATGAAGATGAATAAGATTAGAATTATACATCCCCTCTCCTTATAGTTGTTGTAGTTGCGAACTGTGTTTGGTGTCTTTTTTTTCCGTTTTTTCTTTGATAATTGTGGTGTTCTCTGTTAATCTTCTTCTTTTCTTTATGGTGGTATTGTCTTGAAAGCCGTTACTCAAACATATCAAAAATCTCTGTCTTTTCCTTTGGTTGAAGTTTCCATAAGACATGTTAACCAAACAAAGATAGAAGAAAATTAAATATATCAAAAGTCACAAAATTAATTATAGGATAAACACAAATACTAAATTAATAACGAGGATAAAATAAACCAGTAAGTGAGAATTCTTTCTTAAATTCACAATGCTAGAATACAACTAGCAAGCATCCGACAACAAGAATAGCAGAATCAAGAAACGCAGCAACATAGTCACAGGACAAGAATCCTAAGCAATGTAATAATCACATGCGAGAATCCCAATGAACGAGAATCACAATCACTAGAATCGCAGAATCAGAATCACAGAGCAAATACCAGAGAATTAAATCAATTAACTAGAAACACAAAGAACACAAAGAACACAGAAAACGAAACTGAGAGCGACCGATGAGATTCCGGTAGAATATATCCGTTGAGAAGAAGCAGAGAGATGTAACGGACAATTTCGGGAAAGAAAGAGGTCTCTAACAAGCCAGCAGGAGAACACCGAACTTGATGTTTATGATTGTGATCGGGATGCTCCATCTGGTGCAACGGTTTTTCAAAGTTCTTATCGGCTCCGTTTTGCAATTTGCTTCCGGAATATAAAAGTCCACATTATAAAAACTCTCTCCAAACTGGCGGACTTTTCTTTTTTTTAAGTTTTCTCCCATGTCTCATATTTTCTTCGTTATCATAAATTTTTTGGAAATCTGGATGCATAGGCAGTGAACTGCTATATTAACAACTATGGGAACTCTTACTGGTACTTTTTGTTCAAAATTTATATAAGAATTAGTAGTTTGATCGTCAGCTACATTACGTGATTAGTTCCTTTGATTTGAATATCTCCCAAATTATCATAGTATTCTTGTGATATAGAATAAGAGGAGAAGAAGACACAAAGTAGAAGGAAAGAGAGAGAGAAATTCTTATTCATTAGTGTGTAGAATACAAGAGATTAGGCCTCTATTTATATAGATAGAAGACTTGGTGTCCAAGATATGTAAACCCTAAACATAGACACGAAGGGCATCTTAGTAAATAAACAATAGTTTATAACACTCCCCCTGATGACCACTGTGGCTAAGTCATTACAAGCATACCAGGAAAACTCAAAGAGAAAAACCTGAAATTGCATAAGCATGTAAAAACTCAAAACAGTGTTGGAAACGCAGATTTTGCCTCATTAAAACCTTGACAAGGAAAACTCAAAGGGGACAAAACCTTGACGAAGGAAAAAGAGTACAACGCGATAAAGTCCAATGAATGCACCTTAATTTGATGATGGCGCTCCCCGATAAATACTTGATCAATTGGCGTGCAAATCTTTGAGTCGAGACTTTCCAATTTTGAAGAACGAATTTCTTGAATACAGAAGAGGACTGTGCTTTCATGAAGATGTCGGATAGTTGATGAAGTCTTCATTTGTGTTGCACAAGCAGTAATGCCTTCGATTACACTTTTGCGGAGTTTACATTCTTCTTCAACACATTGAGAACTTGTTTCATGGATTGCTAGCTTCCCGAGATGATTTGCAGAAGTTGTTGATGTAATTTCTTCAACATAAAGCCAAGATGTAGATAAATTACCATAAGTGAACAAAACTCGAATTTTTGGTCATACCTTATGTGGATTGGAATGACATCCAAATTACTAAGGGATTGTTTTCTTGATTTGGCCTAACAAAATGACCTAGTTAATGGTGGGAATCCACCAAATAACAAAAATTATACAACTCCCCCTTGGATGACCACCATGTTGAATTAAATTGCCTCACTAAAAACCTTGCCAGTAAAACCCAATGGGAAAAATTTGGACAAAGGAAAAAGGGCATTAAAATATCAACATTTTGGAAAAAAACGTCAATGAGATGTTGCCTCGTTAAAACCTTTGTCGAAAACCACATGGGACAAAACCTCGAAGCCAAGGGAAAAGAGTACAACTTTTGACATATTTATCGATGCTAGCTCAACTACATGAGTTTTTCAAAAAATAAGCATCAAAATAATTACTCTAATCTATCTTAAAGAAGAGTTTAAGCTAGCATAATTCTAACTGCATTTAAGAAAATAAAAAAATAAATAGAATTTATACTTCCAAAGCGTGGATTTTAGTGTTTTTAAGGACTCCTCAAGAGACCTATAAAGCTATCATCATCAAATAATTAATCCGGATTGTTGGTTTTGTACCAAATTTCTAAAAACACATAAAGGATTGTTAAACCCGACATAATCGAAGTCAAGTGGCTTGCCATAATATAATTTGAATCCTAAAAGGATAACAAATTTGAATATGTTCCCAACCACATTTCTTGTGTAAATGCAATACGAGTCCTTCAAGGACTACCACGCCAAAAGCATCATGCATGGAGAACAAAAATTTATTGAATCAATCTTGGGTCCGAGAAAAAATATAACCCCTCAAATCGTTTTTTCAACGAAGAAATTTCTCGTATAAAGACGCAATATGACTACACCAACTTTGTAATTAATAGGCTTGGCATGTTTAAGGTGTTAAGTTTGGATCCAAAATTTCATCAATCGAGAAATTAATCCAACCTAACTTGGATTATATGCCAACCAATCACATATGTCGATTTTCTCTTCAGAGGGGTTCAAAACCACCATCATTTATTTCAAAAGTAGTTACTTTAAAGGAATATTCGACAATATATTAATCCGATTACGATCCCACATAATTCTCAAGTGTATGCATATCTTGAAAAAATAAGAATTGTTGGTACCAAAGCCACGGGCATTATAATCTCCTCATCTTCAAAAAAAGGAGATAATTACTTTTAGAATGTGAATCGTGTTTTTGGTACACTCAATTGGAGCACTACCAGTAGCCTATTATGGAATGCTACTTATTTTACTAGATGTGACTGGATTTTCCTCTTAAAGAGGTAAACGCTTATGCAAAAGCAAATATGATATTTCACGCCTAGTCAATGGCAGCCTTTTTTTCAATTTGATCATGATGGCAGAGAAACTGATATAACATTCAAGTTAATTAACACCAACTTTTGCTGGTAGTGTATAGTCTCCCCCTGATTATGGCGGAAATATTTTCATCTTATAAAAACGAAAACAAATTTCGTAAAAGTATTATCCTATTAATTCGAGGACATATACTTATAATTTCGGATGTTAACAATACCGGTGGGATAGTAGATACTGATTCCAAGAGCCATAAAAAAATTATCCCAAAATTGTAATCTACTTGAGATACAAATTGAACATCAACCATGTATTTTATTAGTTACAGGAAAAATATACAAATAAAACTCCAAAATAATTTCATGACCTCAAGGATCAACGAGATAATGAACTAGAATGAAATTATGGACACTTTTTATCAAAAGAAAATTATATCAAGATCGATATAGTCACAAAACAATGACTAATGATATAGCTAACAAGCCGGGTGCGCACCCTTTGATCTTTAGTGTCCAATTCCAACTACAAGTGGAACTATTTCAAATTTTGGAGAATATTAAGATGAAAAATAAAATAAAGATTGTTCAATATCCCTAGGGAATGCAACAATTCTTAATTTCATCGGTGTTTGCAATTCCGAATACCATAATAACGATATCTCATTCTAAAGTCGATAGAGAAAACCAATTTCAATTGGCTTATATGATTCTTTTTAAGAAAATAAAGAAATCATAATCGTTAATTAATTTTTGTAGAGCAAACCCAACTTTTTGTTGATGAAGATTTATCTAGAGGAATAGAAATCAAAAAGAAATTGGCCAAAAATACTTATAATGCCAATTTTACTTCTCATTATAGAGAATTTATGGAGAAATCTAATACCGATTGGTAAAACGATATACCAAAATCATATCTATTTGGAAAAAAAAATGTCGTTTTATGGAAAATCCATTGTGTGGTAAAAGAGTGGTTTCGGAAAAGAATAGAAACCAAATACGAATCACATGATCATTGTTCAATGGACAACGATACCAATATGAATTGGCCGGAGGTTTTTCAACCATGCACGTGATTCGTTACCACAAAAGTAATTAGATTTTGGTAACACCAATTTTGATAATTACAGTTTCATTAAAGGAATAGAAACTGTAAACCATCTTTTGATGGATTTTCTTTTCCTTTCTCTATATGAAATGAAAAGAATTAGAATAAAAGAAAAAAATAAAAGGATATTAAACTTATCCCTAAAAAAATATACATAAAAAGAGAAACTGTATATATATGTAACAAAAATAAAAATAAAAATCAAGACAGAGAAATATAGATCGGTTATTATAGCTTACCGATTTGGCACCTTTAGATAATCACGACTAATATATGATAATATATGAGCACATTAATATATGACTATTATTGCATAGCCAATTAATTACTCCATAAGTGCTTGGGACACCGTTTACACTTGCGAATCGTAGAGTGTTAATGAAAAGCACCCTATGTATCCAAGTGAGATGAGCCGGTACATGAAAATACAAAAGAAAACAAAACTAAAGTTAGCTTGACTTGTATATATAATAACTTTAAATTAACCGACGGTTTAAAAAGTAAAAGGAAGGTTAAAGCCATGGAAAAGTATTTTTATGATCTCCATCTTGGTTTTGGTTTTGCTTCAACGGATATTTTAAAAATTTATATGTTCCGATGTGATTGCTCGGTGAGAGCTTCGTGCTGATAACGTCTTGTGATATAGAATAAGAGGAGAAGAAGACACAAAGTAGAAGGAAAGAGAGAGAGAAATTCTTATTCATTAGTGTGTAGAATACAAGAGATTAGGCCTCTATTTATATAGATAGAAGACTTGGTGTCCAAGATATGTAAACCCTAAACATAGACACGAAGGGAATCTTAGTAAATAAATAATAGTTTATAACAGTATAATCATTTTCTAAAAGATCACACGTTTCATATATACCGATTTTATTTTATTTTCAAAAGTGTGTGCACGAGGATTACTTTTTAGTGTGTAGTTCTGAAGTGCCCTAATGGGCCGAAAGTGCTTTTCAAAGAACCATTTTTTGGGGACCATGCTTTTTTTGTGGGGACCATGATTTTATTTTAGGAAAGACATTACAAGTAATCATAAGTCACCCCTTATCTAAATATTTTTCTTAATACCAAACTTACCCTCCTTAATTAAATGTTTTGTTTAATGATTAATTAGTTATTAGTTAATGATTAGTAATTAGTATGATTAGTAATAATTAGTTACTCTATTACAAAAAAGTTAGTTAATGATTAGTATGATTAGTAATGATTAGTTGCCGATAAGAAGTTCGGTTACAAAAATTGAAAATTTTCCTTACAATCAAACCGAACTATATAGTTCGGTTGAATTTTTTTTTAAGACTTTCTAAATTTATTACCAAGGACCGAACTTAATGATTAGTATGATTAGTAATGATTAGTTACCAGTAAGAAGTTCGGTTATAAAAAATTGAAAATTTTCCTTGCGATCAAACCTAACCATATAGTTCGGTTACAAAAAAATTTAAGACTTTTTAGGACCAAACCGAACTTAAAGTTCGGTTTCCCAAATTTATTACCAAGAACCGAACTTAATGATTAGTAATGATTAGTAATGATTAGTTACAAGTTTGGTTAAAAAAATTGAAAATTTTCCTTGCGATCAAACCGAACCATATAGTTCGGTTACAAAAAAAATTTAAGACTTTTTAGGACCAAACCGAACTTAAAGTTCGGTTTCCCAAATTTATTACCAAGAACCGAACTTAATGAACCGAACTTAATGATTAGTAATGATTAGTATGATTAGTAATGATTAGTTACCAGTAAGAAGTTCGGTTAAAAAAATTGAAAATTTTCCTTCGATCAAACCGAACTATATAGTTCGGTTACAAAAAAAAAATTAAAAGTTGTTACGATCAAACCGAACTAAAGTTCCTTCCCAAATTTATTACCAAGAATCGAACTTAATGATTAGTAATGATTAGTATGATTAGTAATGATTAGTTACCTGTAAGAACTTTCCCAAATTTATTAGTGATTCGTATGATTAGTTACCAAAAATTAAAATTTTTCTCTCGGTGGTAGTCGGAGGTGGTGGTGGTGGGCGATTGGAGGAGGTGGTGGTTATTAGGTTAATTTTAAATTAAATTAGGTTAAGGGTAGGTTAGTCATTTCCACACTTTAGGACACCCCTTATAACTATAGGGAAGGTGGCCTAATAAGACCATGGTCCCCCAAAAAAAACCATGGTGCCCAAAAAATGGTTCTTTTCAAAATGCTCTATACCAAAAAGTTTACCAAACAGGGCTTTAGGCCCGGAAAACATTGGTTTTCAAAATTCATAAACCATAATTTTTCAAAGTATAAATATCATTTGTATTTTTCAATTATTAGTTTCTCATTTTAGGGTGATAGAGTAGAATATTTCATCGATTGATTATAATCATGGCTTTTTTACATTCTTGAACTTCATTGTATAATAATGCTTCAACGGATAATACCAAAGTGATACCGAAAGAAAATAATTTCCATCAACATATTATTGTACTTATACAATTAAATTACAATAAATACTCAATTTTGCTCCTAGATTTTTTTCTGAAGCATTTTGCGCCTACTTAGAATAAATTCAACGCACATAAATAGAAAAAAATAAAATAGGACCACTACCGAGTTTCTGAATGTGCTTACTGATTACCAAGTTTTGTGATTGTGCAAGACTAGTTTTTTTTTTCATAAAAGAGCAGACCCTCATTCATTAGATAAATATAATCCACCCATTCCATGTGGAGAAAACTAGATATTAATTACATCAGAGTTCCAAGATTGGATGTTTAAATAAGTTAAAATAGCCCAAAGATTTTCACCTGTCCAATTGTGTTTAATGGCAAATCTATTACAAAAAGTTGATATCTTAGCTGCCCAAATCATATCTAGTCTACTTAGCAGTATAAATGCTTGAGCTTTAAAGTTTATAGCAAATTGAGTTTTGCTCCCAAAGTCTCGTACTCAATTTGTATCTTTATTCCCTTGCCTTTGCATACATACCTATCAACAGTAGAAGGGTTGGTTGCGAATCACTTTGAAAGATTATATTATGTCCACTCCATTCTTCCGCCCATTGAAAAGCAGCATCAGCAACTACCACTTCTAATTGTTCTCTGGTAGTACAATTTGCAAACATTCCCCTAACTTCAATGGTATTCCCTGTAAAATCACATAACGTTAGTCCAACTCCAGAATTGGATATAGGATCCAACTCAAGCATAGACAAAGATATATTAATCCTCATAGCCATGAATCCTACACTTTCTTCAGGTTGTTGATTAGTAATTTCAGAGCTTCATCATTCATAGGGTTATAATATAAAGTTTGCATCAAGGTATAATCTAATTTATTCACATTCATGAAACTATTGATATATTTCACTATCTTCCTTGTTGTTTCAGAACTATTTTGTTTTTCATTCATGAAACCATGGCATAACATCCTCTATCAGTATTATCGAACCAAGAATTCAACCATTCATGGAAAGTGTTAGCGCCATGAGTTACATAGTCCATATCAAAATTTAAGTGCATCCATACCGAGTGAAGAAATTGCATTGGAGAAACAAATGAGTGAGAGATTCTTCACCTTCACTACACAAGGTACAAGTAGTATTTATATTTGGAATTTTTGCAGCAACTCTCATACTATTGGGAAGTATGGAGTGGGCAGCTTTCCATACAAAAGTTTTTACAGAAGGGATGATATTCATTTTCCATATTCTACTCCAATCCATAGTTGTGGCACCATTTGAATTAATGTGAGTATAAAGAGATTTTACAGAGAAAGTGCCTGTATCACTTAGAGCCCAATGAGGAGATCATCCAGCCCATCTGCTGGTATGTGGATCTTCCTAATAATGTCAATAATATGTTTATCAAAACAAATGGTTACCTTTGCATAATCCCAAGTTTTATTACTAGTGAAGAGATGACAGACCTTTGTGCATGACTAGTTGAAAATGTGGTGTAGCGCCTAGTTTGTGCAGTGACTTTCATAGTTTCTATCATTGACATTATTTGCAGCTTTTCTTTTAAAATGCTAAACATTTCATCGATAACAAGAACTTTCTCCAAATAGGATATTTATTTTTCTTTTAAGTTTTCTCTCATATCTCAGAGTTCTTCTTTTAATAAAAATTTGTTGATTTACAAAGCTATGGAAACCTTATTGTTTCTCTTCTATAAGTGTATAAATAGTTAGTACATTGGTCATCAGACACTTTATGTGATCAATTCCTTTGAATTTTATCTCCCAAATTATGGTAGTTTTATTTCACAAAAGATCGCATATTTGATACTACCTCTTTGTTCCATAAAAAGTGAATCTTTTAATTTTTCACACAATTTAAGTGATTAGTTTCATTTGATTTAAGTATCTTTCCAAATTATCATAGTTTTACCATTTCCTATAGGATCGTAATTTTCATGCGGCTTACTGCTCACCTGACTAACATTTTGATTAAAAATAAATCAATAATTGCATAATTGTTTATACTTTTTTTTTTTTTTTGGGCGGAAACATTGTGCTAAAATGTGTGGCCTGAGACCGCATATAGAAAATCGCAAGATATAAACTATTATTGTGTACATACCGAAAATTAATTGTTGAAAATTAACGCTCGAATTAAATCGGTGGATGATCAGGTTTGGTATTTCGAATTGTCCTCATTTTTTTGTTGTAAGAATAAAAAGTTAAATAAAAGGAACGTATCATCAAAATATTAGTTTCAACTTCATTGTCGTTTGGATTTTTTTTTTTTAATGTGAAAATGTTGTACGATAATGTCCATAAAAGATTGTCCATGAATCTTCCATATGCTAATTACCAGCTAATAAGGTTGAAAACATATTGACATGTGATGTCAATACAACAATACTGATACTTTTTCTACAGTGGACTAAAACCAAAACATTAACAAGTTTATGTGCGAACATTTCGCTTCTGGTTACCAAAATAAGCGAGGCAAAACTAGGGCCCAGATTCTCTGGCTCCCGCCCACCCTAAAATTATTATTTTTAACACCTATCGTATCCAGGCGCCTAATAATAGCCAAGCACAACCCATCTAGGAATAACTGAATCTTACAACCAAGGGATATGATTTTGTCATCTAAGTCATGTGCATTGGAGATGGACATTAAGGTACTTGTAAAATATCCAAATTCATGTAGACTCCCAAATCTAAATAAACAAACAATAACTGAACTAAATGGGAAGTGCCGAGGGACATAAAAGGATATTAAAGATTATGGTTTTGAAGCTCGGTATAATTATACAAAGGATGTTAAAAATTATGCACCCGATTGTATAGGTTCTAAAGGCGTACAACTAGAACTGGCTAATGACTCAAATAAAGATGGAGTGATGAATCTCCAGTTCTCAAATCTGTGACAGTTGATCTTAAGTTTTCTCCCATAGCTCGTAGTGTTACATTACTATTTTCTTTTGTTTTTGTTATCAGAAAAATTGGAAATCTTGATGGTAACCTATATTGTAACCTACTAAATTACTCTTTTACTTTTTTGTTTTTTTTTTAATCGAAATTTATATAAGAATTGGTAGTTTTCGTCAGCCAATTTATGTGATTAGTAAATTAATTTCATTTACTCTCGAGTATCTCCCACATTATCATTATTTTATCATTTTCTCAAGGATCACACGTTTTACTTTAGTATACAATTTTTTGTCCGTAATTATAGTGCAAGTGTGGTTTGAGTTTGACGCCACATATATACATGTGATCAAAGAAGTACCCCAAAATGAGCTACTCTTAGCGTCATGTATTATTCATAACTAAAAATGTGTACATAAAGATAAGGCTAGGTTGTTGTTGTTAGGGCGTGCATAACATTTGAAACCATGAACATTAGGCATTCCATGAATTCGTTGAAAGAAAACAAGAAGATGTTAGTGGTAAAATTCATTTTTTTTTATAGAAAAACCTTATGAAGAAGAACTAAGGGTAAAACAAGGTAGTAGCAAAATAAAATGCTATGCATGCTTTCATTGTTCTTACATAACATAGCTAAATTAAGTGTTTCCAAATTTTGAAGTCTCAGGATTAACTTAAGACTACTTAACACAAACGATATAGGCTTAATTCTTGAGCTATTATCTTCAGCATTGGGTCTTGGAATATCATAATAGCTGAGGTTGAACCTTCCTTGGATTGCTTGATGGTATAGGTAGTGAAATCTTGCCGAGAATTTTCTTTGATTCAGCTTTGTACTTCAATGTTCATGTCTAGCTTTTCCTTGGCCCACCAAGGCTGAATCAAGACCTCCCGTTGCTCCCCAATCTCCAAAGTGGCACAGGTATCCTCTGCTATCAACGTTGTTTCTGTAACATCCAAAATAGTTAGTGCGAGAGAAATATTTGAGGTTCTCGGGGTTATGTATAGTGCATATCCTTATGGTGAAGCCAAAATCTTGTGGAGTGTGGTTCGGATCATAAGGAATTTGAATATCGGACTCGATATCATTCCCATGTTATTTAGAAGGAGAGTATTGAGAGCATGGGAAGGCAAATTGTGTACTCTGTTATAATCACATAGGTATTGCTGAATGCACTGATAAGTGTGCTTAGCATTTGGTTTTATGTGATTGAAAACCAGGTCACACTTAACTTTCGAGATATGCCCCGATGTGGTAGCATATAGGATTGTTTTTCCAAAGTGATAGCTCCCATATCAAACCGGGAGTTAAACCAATCCATAAAGTTTGTGGTATTGTCAAACTTTCCATGGTTTGTTCTAATGATTTCATGCCAAACCGGGCAGCGAGCACTTGAGGGCAGTTCAAGAAGAGATGTGTCATGGTTTCCTCTCCACTACCTAAACTTGACAGATAGGATCAACATAGTGCGAGAATGCTTGCAATATTTGCATTGGTAGGAGGATTTCATGTGCACATTTCCAGAGGAAAAACTTAATAGCTGGGGCAATATCCAATCTCCAGATAGCCTCCCAATTTCTTGTGCCGGTATCATCTTTGTACAGATAATTTATCTTTTCCTTGTATAGGGCTTTGACAGAGAACTTTCCAGTTTCATTTAAGTTCAATTGCATTGAATCTTCTTCCCCCGGGTTGGTGTTGAGATCCAGTATGGCTTGAGCAATATTTTGATTGAAAATATGGTGGATGAGTTGGGAGTTCCAGCTTCCATCTTGGTGCATGAGATGAGACAGCAGCTCTACTTGGTATGGACAGTGATTGGGTTTGAGAAGCTTAGTTGTAGAGTTTGGTAACCAGTAATTTTCCCAAATATTGATTTTCATTCCATTTCCTATTTTCCAATTACAGTGTTGTTGTATATTCTGTATTCCTTCAAGAACTCCTTTCCATATCCAAGAGTCTCCAGGCTTAGCTTTTGTATCCATATTTAGAACATTTCTTCCCAGAAGATATTTGGCATCCATCAGTTGATATCAGAGTGAATCATTTTCTTATTCAAGTCTCCAACCAATTTTTGTGATCATGGAAATGTTGAGAGTTCCATATTCATAAAACCTAGTCCCCCCATATCTTTAGGTTTGCAGATTGCTATCCAAGCCTTAGGGTAGTATCCTCTAGGATTTTCCAGATTTTTGACCTAGAAGAAATCTCTTTGTAGCTTGTTCAAGTCCTGGCAGGTTTGTTTAGGGATTCTGAAACAATTCATTTGATAAATACTAGTTGTGGAAGTAACATTTTTGATTAGAACTTCCCTGCCAGCAGGATTGAGAAGCACATTTTTCCAACCGGATAGTGTCAGTTTTAGTTTATCCGCTCCTGGTTTGAAAGACTTAATTTTGCTTCTGTGAGTGAATAGAGGAGAACCCAGGTATTTGTTATCCAGTTACAGGACTTGAACTCCCATGATGTTGCTGATGGCTGAGAAGAGATTTGTATCAGTGTTTTTGCTGAAGAAAACTCCTGATTTGTTGAAATTGATTGTCCAGAAGTTTCTCCAAAAATGTTGAGGATGTCCATGGGATTCTGAGCTTCTACTGTGTTTGCTTTGCAGAAGACCATGCAATCATCAGCAAACAGAAGATGATTAATGGAAGGTGCGCCTCCATATATTTTTATTCCAGTAATGATACCCAAATCCTTAGCATGAGCAAGAGTTCTTGAAAGAGCTTCCATGCAGAATAGAAATAGGTAAGGGGATAGGGGGGTCTCCTTGCCTTAATCCTCTTGAGGGGTTAAAAAAAGAATCGGGAGAACTATTGATAAGGACAACATAAGTAGTGGTGGTGATGCATTGCATGATTTTGTTGCACCATTGTTTATTGAAGCCCATCTTTGTCATGATGGTATTGAGGAAGTTCAATATACTCTGTCAAAGGCTTTTTCCATGTCAATCTTTATGCTCATACTTTCATTCTCACCTTTGATGCCTCTTTTGGATCTCATAGAATGTATAAGTTCATTAGATATAACAATATTGTCAGAGATTTGTCTGCCAGGTATGAAAGCAGATTGGTAAGGGGATATAAGTTTGTTGAGAAAGGGTTTCATTCTCTGGGATAAGAGTTTGGAAATGATTTTATAGGTGGTATTACGGAGGGCGATGGAGTCGGAATGGCTTGAGGAAGTGGGGTTTTCTACTTTGGGTATGAGGGATATAAAGGTTGCATTCATTTCTTTTAGAATATAACCAGACATGAAGAAATGTTGCACCATTTTAACAATGTCTTCTCCAATGATATCCCAGTTTTCTTAGGAAAAATTGGAGGGAAGCCATCTAGTCCTGGAGCTTTGTCCTTAGCCATGCTGAAGAGGATGCTTTTAACTTCATTGGGGTCTGGGATTCTATTGAGCATATTGTTGTCAGTTGATGTGATAGTGGTGGGGACTAGATTGATAATTTCTGGGTTAATGAGAGGGCTTTCAAGAAAAGTAGCCATTTTGGAGAAATGTTGAGTGAAGCAGTGTTTTATATCTTGATAATCTGTAACCCATTTTCCTTGACTATCTTAGATAACATCTATCTTGTTTCTTCTTGTTCTGCACTTGGTGGCTCTGTGGAAGTAGCTTGTGTTTTGGTCTCCCAACTTAATGAATTGATCCCTGCTTTTTGTCTTCCAAAAATTTTCTTCAACATCCTGCCATCTTTGAGGTGATGTCTAGCTAATTTGATGGCTTGATTTCTATCAGTTCTAAAGTAGTTTGTTTGTAACAAGAGAAGGTGATGCTTGCATTCTTCAATATTAAAATTAATGTTGCCATAGACCTCCTTGTTCTATTTTCGGAGATGAATCTTGATGTCTTTAAGATTTCTAGCCATAAGAAAAGCACTAGAGCCAGAAAGGTTCTTTCTCCAGCATTCAAATATAATTTCCTTGCAGTCCTTGTGATCCAACCAAGGACCAAAGAACTTGAAGGGAATTTTACCAGTTTTCCAGGAGGAGTTAGAATTGAGAAGAATGATATGGTGATCAGAGCCAATAGCAAGCATATTGGTGATGGTAAAGTTGGGGTGTAACAGGAGCCAACTATCAGTGGTCATCCCTCTATCCAATCTTTGTTCAGTGAGATTAGACCATCTCTTTTGTTAGACCAAGTAAAGGGACATCCAGTGGAACCCAAATCCACTAGGTCCAACTCAAGAATTTTGTTGCCGAAAATAGTTGCTTCATTGATATCTATAGGGTGAACACTAAATTTTTTAGTTTCATGAAGAATGATGTTTAGATCTCCAATAACCAACCAAGGTAAGTTGTTAATGGCAGCAGTATTTTCCAATATTTTCCAAGAGATGAGCTTACTATTTGTATCATAAGGGATACCATAGTAACCAGTGTATAACCAAGGAGAGCCACTGACATGCCTGACAATAGCATTGATATGATTGAGAGAGGAATCAAGAATTTCAATGTTTAAGTTACTCTTCCATATCAATGCTAACCACCAGCAGTGCAAATTGCACCTCCTGGGTTAACAAACCAATAGTTATGGACATTAAGTTCATTCATAGTTTTGTGGAGATTTTCTTGTTTTTGTTTAGTCTGAGAGATAAAGATAATGTATGGATTTAGCTTGTTCAACATATCATTTAGGTATCTTTTAGCATTCTTTGTTCCCATTCCTTGGCAATTCCATGCCAAAGTGGTAAATAATTGCCAAAATTAGGACACCAAAGGATATTTAGAAGATAGTCTTCTAGTGATATGATCATATATTGCATTTATGATTAGATAGAAAAAGACTACGATGATAATAGAAAAAGAGCGGGGAGAGGAAGTGTAAAGAATTGTACCATATTAGCAGCTGAGGAATATCCCAAGTCACCATTAGCCATCAGAGGGTTGTTGTTGGAGTCAAGAGACATTGCAGCGTGGTTATCCTGATCTTTGAACCTTTTGAGACAATCAGAGTCAAAAGAATTGATTTCAATACCTTCTTCAGCTTGGATATGTTTCTTTCTTTTGGTTTCCATCATGGTATTTAAAGGAGTTGGTGATAAGTGCTTAATTTACATGTTTAGAGTGTCAATTCCATACTGGTTTTAGTTATATTTCTTGCATATTACATTGTATTATGATTGTTTTCTAGTTTAGGTCTTTTATTAGATGAATCATCCAAAAGAAGTGAAATAGCTACAAAAGTGAAGCCACAAGTGAAGAAGTGCCAAAGACTCGGTGGAACTCGTGCAAATGGAGGATTTCTAGTCATCATTTTATAGAGGACTAGAAGACGAAGGGAATGACGAAAGAACGGGGTCATTCATCTTCTAATACATCTAAACATAATGCAGTTCCCCTAAAACAAAGAGTCCTGATGTCCAATCTAATTTTCATTATTAACATGCCCAATTAGGTATCCGTTGGATTTCATAAATACCATGCATCCAGCCCATATGAATGGTTCCAACACCCACCCTTGCAAAAGTACGGTGGGGCCAGTCCGCTAATTTCGGACCTAATGTTTACCCTTACCACTACTAGTGGCGGTTGTTTGTTATTGTTCAAAACTTCATGGGCCTAACATAAAACACTACAAGTATAGACTACAGACACTTCGGCTTGGATGGCGTTGAGCCGTTGAGGAAATGTTGCGACTTGCGAGCAAGACGCTCATGTACCGACAATCTCATTCGTACTTCTATTTCATTGTGACATAAGATGGATAAAAAAGGAGATCAGGGAAACCTTTATATGGATGTGAATACGTGTCTCAAGTTCTCAGCCATTACATTAGAACCCTGTTTTAGGGCAAACCGAAAAATTTCAGGGCATATCAAGTAGTGACAAAATAGGGTCATTAAATAGTAAATCCAAAAGCCCCTCATCCAATTTCTTTTGGTAATAGCAAAACTACCCTTTTAGTATTAGTGGTAATACTAATGATTAGTTATACATAATATTGATTAGTGATTAATCATAATGATTAGTGATTAAGTATAATTTAGTTATCATCGGAAAATAGATTTTCTTCACCCAAGTTCGGCGAACCACGGATAGGTTTGGGTTGAAATTATCAGTTAGAACCTAACCTGGTATGCTCTGAGAAGATGAACAGTTCGGCTGACTCGAAATTTTTATTATAAGTCGAACATTTTCCTGAGAGTTTTGAAAAAAACTGAAGTTAAAGGTTCGGTTTGTACTCTAAATATCGTATCATCCGAACCATATATCTTCCCAAATTCGACTCATATTCAAAAAATCGTATTAGCCGAACATGTTACTGATTCTACAGAAAACACTTAAGTTCATACACATTTAGGGGTTCGACTTTTTATTACGTATGTTCTCTATTGTGTAGCCTTTCTTAGGATTAATCAACCAAAAGAAGTGGAAATGACTATAAAAGAGTTAAGAAAGTGAAGTCTACTAATGGAGAATACCAAGGTCCAAATTCAACTCGTTAAAATAAAGGATATTTTATCTTCATTTTCAAAAGAATGAAAAGACGAAAACAACGCAAAAAGAATGAGGTCATTCCGACATCGGATGAAGAAGTTATGGCCAAAACAAGATTGAAAGACTTGAGTCTACAGAGAGAAGTTCGTTTGATAACTCATCGGACGAGCCAGCCGAATCTAGGGTCTACAAATCAAGATTTTCAAAATGTTTAGAGAGACATGTTCGGCTTGAAAGTGATTTAATCGAGTCAGCGAACGACAACCACACAGGATAAATTTCACTTCTCAGGTTCGGCTGGTAAATGTTAGCAAGGTATTAGCCGAACCTGAAACTGTATTAACCACCTGAGAAGTTCGGCTGTCGTTTATAAATGAATTATCAGTCGAACTATTCATAAGCACTTTCAGAACGAAGAACAATGAACAATTCGGCTGATAATTCGTCTCGCTAAGCGAACCTCATTCTGTAACCGCAAAAAGCTCTAGTTTTTTCTGAATTAACATATTATATCGATCAAAAACTATAAAATAAGAGTTGGAGTTTCAAATATATGGTTGAATTTCCGATTCAATTTCTCGGTTCAATTACGGCTTTTACACCTTCATCTTCAATTGGTTCATCTTCTTCAATTCATGGATTAGAAGAGGATTTAGAAACGCCCAAAAGCCCTGCTTTTTTGTTTATACAATCCATTACATAGCTCAATTTAATTGACGATCAAATTTTCACGAATCGGCAATTAATTACGGCGATGGAAAAAATATTCGAGAGAGGAGGGAGGTGGTTTGGCTGGAGGAAGAAGAAGAGATGTTTAGGATAAAAGCATATTCTGTTTTTTGTTTTTTGGTTCAAGGGTATATAGGTAATTGAACTACCCAATAGACATCCCTTATAAGGTCACCTAGGATGGGAAAACTATCTTATATGCCTTAAAAAAATTTGGTATGCCCTAAAACAGGGTTCATAATATTCATCAACATTGAAAGGTTTGAGATTCTTGGACTTCAGTTTATTGTATATAATGCTTGATCAATGATGCTACGTATATCGTGGGCTCGTCACAATGGGCTATCCCGTGTGAGACAACCTGGCGGGACCCACGAACCCGCTGACCCTGTAGACTATACGGGGGTGCAGTTTTTTGTTGTGAGGGTCCCGCCAGGTTGTCTCACACGGGTCAACCCGTTGTGGCGAGCCCACGGTACATAAATCATTTTTGATGATTGATCGCTTCCACAATTAAATATTTGGAGAATGTTAACAATAACATAGACATTTGCAACTTGCAAGTCTGCTACAGGAGGTTACTAAAATTTGTGGAAATTATCGAATCCATGTGGAGTTTGGTTACCCCAAACAGATGCGAAGCCAGAAATCTTTATATGGGGAAGCAAATAGGAAGGCAACATCTTATTAGGGGTAGCAACTAAGCAAAAAAGGGCTTGAAACTCCATTTCTAAAAAAAAATAGGCTTGGGAGCTAGTTGGATAAGGGTAGCAACTACACACCCTTGTTATACACCGGCTCTGCCCCTGCCCCCGAAACAATGTCATTGTAGATGTAGAAAACCCTACTACTACATCCAAAGGATATCAAACGTATGCAAAGAAGTAAATAAGCAAAAGACATAGAAGAACACAAGATATACGTGGTTCGGCATGATTACCTACGTCCACGCGGGTGAAAGGATGATCTTATTACTTCGCACAAGTTTACAAGGGTGAATGCTCTCAACAGTACTATATCTCTCCTCCTCACTTACTTGGTTGCTTACCTTTACCTCTCTACACGATCTCTATTTATAGCTACAGGTGGTGATACATCGATATTACAGTGTTGGGCCTGGTGTAGCTTCCTTGATGTTCTTCTCGGACGACCAGCTGATGCTTCAGCCGATCTTCCCTTTTGCTCGAGTCGAGACATCCAACCGAGTGGTGTCATTACCCGATGTCGTTCGTTTGGTGGAGATGATCGACGTCGCCCTTTAGATTCCTGACCGAGTCCCACTTTGACCGAGCTTTTTTTATCTCTTCACCAACTTTGTCTGTGCATTAATTACCCTCGAACCCGATGAGCATCACATCAAAAACTTTTCCTATCCTTTATGTCGACCTCTCGAGCTGTCTCCATTCCTCTTTTCTCGCGCCCAGATCTGATGGGATGATTCAGTGCTTCTAGTGCTTGCTTTTCTTGGTGCGCCCCCGCCCAGGATGGTTCCACCTGTCCCTGTGGATTATTTGCACCTATATTTATGCCCCTTCTTCCGCTCATGTGATCGACACGAGGGAAGAAACCGCCTCGTCTTCCCACGTCCTATGTCATGCCGGGTTTCGCGCCATCTTGTTCCCCACTTTCTTGATTATTACAACCCGTTTACCTTCCTCATGGGTTACCACGGGTGAGGTTTATAAGTCCGACCCTTAAACCTTGTTTTCATTTTATTCTTTCCTTAGCCATTTTTTCTTCTCTCTCTCTCTCTCATTCTCCTCCCGCTTTTTCTTCATCGCCATTAGTTATCCTTTCCGCAGGTTTCCTTCCTTCTTTCTTCACTGTCCTAGGTTTTCCTTGTTTCCGTTGTCGCTGCAACTTACGATTCCGGTCATATCTTTACTTCTCCTGCCGTTTCCTCTACTAGCTTTCATGGCGTATTCAACTCCTTCCATGACGGAAAAAAGGTGTGTGAGCTATGTGTTTTCTGATGAAGACGGTATACGCTTGATTCCTGTTTGTTATAAAGAGCCCTTCTAAGCATGATTATCGTGCTCTGGATTCTATCTTTTCTGATAATCCTTCTTCGTTTTCATGTAGGGCTGACAAGAGAACTGCTAAAGACTTGTCGGATGAGCAATTTATCCAACAGTTGAAAGATGAGTTCGACCTCCATGGCTATGACGTCAGGCTCTTGTCGGGCCAAAAAGGCATTTTGAAGAAGGATGATGTTCTAAAGTTTTCTCACTCGGCGAGGCGACCATTGTCACTAGGGGCCCAGTTAGAGCTCGGGGTGCGCTTTCCTTTGTACGATCCTAGCCGTTCATTTTGGTATGAGGCTCTTTAAGATCTACCCGTCCCGCGCCTTGGCTCTGTGGAATGGCAACACCTTTCGTATCTTGTCCGAGTGGGAGAGACGCAGTCGAGGCGAATGTACTCCTACTACTTGGTCTACTAACGATCCTTCCCAGGCGGGTGACTATACTCCTGCCAGTTTTGCTGATAATTATCGAATCGGAACGCTGCCAATGGTGACCTCGGCTGGTTTGCTTGCTATCCCTCATCGCCATAAGACTCTTCCTGAGGGTATCAAGAATCTTTTATTGGACGAGGATCCCGAGGGAAAAGGTTCCAACAGGCATGCCCATCATACTAGTGATGCGGCTTGGGACCGAGTTCCTTTGGCTATTTCTGGTCCTCTTTTGAGTGGCAATTTTACTTATCCGGCCGAGTCTTATCCCTTCTGGGTGGTCAATGTTGATCGGGTAAGTGTGTTTCCCATCTTTTGATTTATCTGATCGGCTCGGGCGACTGGTAGGGCGATGTTTTAACTTTTATGTTTTTACAGCCCAAGTTCCAGAACGTTCCTTCTGAGTCTCTCGTTCCTCGAAAGAGGGATAGGGGTTCTAGCGCTGGAGCCAAGGAGGAGACAGGGGAAGGTAACAAATATATCTTTTCTTCTTCTTTACGCACATGTACTTGCCCCTATTTGTTGCCTTGAATGGTTCGACATTGGATCATGCTTGCAGAAGTGAGGGTCGATAAAGCTGGAGGTGCTTCGGCGAGGGATGGTGAGGATCTCGAGGATCAGCCGCCTTTATCGCATTTCATGAGGAAGTCGCCTCGAAAAACTTCTGATGTTTCGTCTAGCCTTGTAGGTGGGAAGCCCAGTGGAAAGGGCAAGGAGACCAAGGGCGACTTATCCGACCCGGAAAAAACTGTGCCCCAGCAGCCAGCTGGTAGAGGGATTGTGCTTGCCGATGGTGTTGTGTATCTTGAGTCTGATGGTGACGATGATGATGATCTTTTTGATGGATAGGATGATGCCGATGGTGATGAATTGGAGCCAAAGCCATCGGAGAAGTCTGGCGGAAATAATGTGGTTACTCGTGGAGAAGAGAACACCACTTCTGGAAGCGAGTTTCTAGAGCCTCTTTCTCCTGTGGTTCCTAATTCAGGGAGTATCACCTCTTTTACTGTCTCAGAAGCTCTTATTTCTCCTGAATTTGCCTCTCTTTCGGATGAAAATAAGATCAAGGCTGTCTCGTTATATGACGCTGGTCTGAAGAGTACTTTCGATCTGCTGGTGAGTTGTGTTGATCGGGTTATCCATTCACGTTACAGGGTAAATGCTAATGTTGTTGGTGCTTGTAGGATATCAATCGCTCGTTGTTAAACAGCGCGCCATTCAGTAGCGGGAGGTCGTCGAGAGAGAGGGGTCTTCGTTTCTTATTACGGCAAGAGCGCGAGCGATCCGGGGCTAGAGAGAGCGACTAGCCGAGACCCAAGGTAGTTACTTAGCTTTCAAGTGTTTATGATTGATTCTGTAGTGCAAATATCCTTAGTTTAGTACTGCCTTCCTAGCCGAAACTTCTAGTGCGGAGGCCGATGCTGCCACGAGATATCACTTGTTGAAGAGAGAAATTAATATAGAACGGGATCACGTTTCGAATTTACAACAGAGGATTGTCAATAAGGATGATAAAATCGATCATCTGGTGACCGAGATTGAGGGTCTTCGAACCCAACTGCATCGTTACGAGACTTTTGAGTATGTCCCTGAGGAGATTGATAATCTTAGGGCGAGCTTAGCTCGGTTCCAAGGTATCGCCGCCGATAAAATACTGTTGGCCGATAACTTAGAAAGTTAGTGTGGTCGGCTAAGGCTTCAGGTTCGAGATTTGCACGCAGATCGCCTTCGGATTCTGGGGGAGAAGAATGATGCCGATAAGTATAGTCAAGGATCCCTTGAGAAGCTTAGAGAGTCCAAGAAAGTTTCTGAGGAGTTGGAGTGGGTTCGCGCTCAATTATCGGGTTTGCGAGATAGCACACTATCGGCATAGAGAGATCCGAATAGAGTGATCATAAGAATTAATTCCCTCCAATGAGTTTAACGAGCAACGATATCTAGAACTTTCCTATAAGATATCTTCCCTTGAGTGTAGCTTGTCCAGTCGAAGAGACCGTCGGAGTAGTCACCCCTTTCTTGGAAGGTGGTGTGCCTTGTATTGTGATTTCCTTGTCGTTGTCTTAGTCTTTGTTATTATGTGACTGACCGCTCTCGTGTTTTGGCAGCCGAGCAAAGGAAGGTGGCATCTCTAGAAGAGGAGAATGCCCGATTGAAGGGAAAGGAAGTGCAGTTGTTGGCAAGGGAGGTTCAATTACTCGAGCAGGTGGCCACTGCTGAAGCGGCATCGACGCAGTGACACTGAGACCTTGTTCTTTGAAAAGGCGAAGTTTAATGATGAGCTCGTTGCGAAGGTCAAAGCCGTGTAAAGGCGGTACTTGATAAGAAACGAGTCGATGTTGCTTTGCTAAGAGGGCGATTCCGGGGCCAGTTCCTCCTAAAGAGTAAGCTTGTCTTTTGTAGCGCTACGTCGCTATTTCACCCTTTGTCATGGGTTGTAATCCGCTCGAACACCTTTATTTTCTCGTACACTTTTTAATGGGGTGTTGTGTCGCCAATTTGGTTGTTTTTCTTGCTACCTGATGTTACTATTCATGTTACCGTTCTTATTTATGTTATGCCGATGATGTATGGTTTATTTTTACGACTAAGTTATGTATACCTGCATAAACATGAGTAGATTGGTTAATCGTGAATGCCGTTTCTGTCCGAACACACTTAACAGTGGAGGGTCATCGGGCCCAATGCCATGTCATCACCGTCTTTCAAGATCCGGTGGAAGGGTAGTTGGTCCTTCCTAGTTTCTATGGGATCGATATCCCAAGAAGTTATCAATTAACTTTCTTGGGCAAGTGATTTCGGCCACTTGCTATAGGGAGCAATGTTCTCTGCTCGATCGACAGTACTCATGCCTCGTGCAATCGGCCACTGGTTTCCAACCACCAGGGCCATAAGGCTACCTCGGCACTTGCACACTGCCGTCGCCTCGAGTTCGAATAGCCCGTCTTAATGTAAGTCGCCCCGGCACTTGCACAATGCCATCGCCCCGGGTTCGAAACGACCATTCAAGTGTAAGCCGCCCCGACACTTGCTCAATGCCATCGCCTCGGGTTCGAAACGGCCATTTAGACGCAATTGTCACATTTCCAACCCCATGTGGCCTTTCAAGGAAATAGGCGACAATGTATTATACACTGTTCTTAGGGGTGATATAGCTTTAGTCGCTTAGCATTCCACGGTCGTGGTTCGGGTGTTCCTTCTTGTTTTAGTATCTTGTATGCTCCTTCACCGACCTTCTCGACAATGTTATAGGGTCCTCCCCACCGTGCTTTGCTAGCTTTCCGCCCTTTTTATCACGTTCGTAATTGGGTAGATCCTTTAGTACCAACTGCCCTTACTGGAATTCTCTTAGTCGGACCCGCTTATTATATTCTCGTTGTTTCTTCGCTGGTAATTTTCCATCTTTTGTAGGGCCATCTCTCTTGTTTCTTCTAGATCGTCGAGCTTGGCCAAGATGAGATCTGGCCGAGATGTTTCTCCTCCATGCCTCGGTCCTTGTTGTAGGTATCATCGCCTCTGTCGGAAGGATAACTTCTGTCCCATATGTTAACATGAAAGGTGATAACCCAGTTGCCTCTCTGCGAGTTGTCCTATATGCCCACAAAACGTTGTAAAGCTCTTCGCACCATTCTCCGTATTCTCCATCAAGCTTCTTTTTCAAGTTGTCGGCGATGGTTTTGTTTGTGATCTCGGCTTGTCCGTTACTCTGAGGATAAAGGGGTATGGACTTGCTCTTTCGGATGTTGTAGGTATTGAATAGCAAGTCGATATTCTTACCCTGTAGTTGTTTTCCAATGTCCGAGACGGTTGCCGCTGGTACTCCAAAGCAACATATGATGTGCTCCCAAATGAATCGAAAAATATCTCTATCCCGGATATACTTCAATGGGGAGGCTTCTACCCATTTAGTAAAGTAGTCGGTAGCCACAATTAAGTATTTTCTCTTCCCGATCCGACGTGCAATGGTCCCACGATGTCGATCCCCCATTTGGCGAAAGGCCACGGATCGACATCGAGTTTAACGCCATCTTTGGTGCGTGTATCTTTTTTCCGATTTTTGACACTCATCATAAATGAGGGCCATATGCTTTGCATCCTCATTCATGTAAGGCCAGAAATATCCCATAGTCTTGGCTCGTGTTGCTAGGCTACGACCCGAGCCGTGGTTTCCCGCGGCCCCATAATGCAATTCGTTCAAGATAATGTGCCCCTCTTCTTTACTCAGGCACCTTAATAATGTTCCAAGGTATGATTTTATGTACAGAGTGCCGTCTCGGAGCTCGTATGCAGCTGCCTTTCTTTTGATTTTGTTGATCTCGGGTCGCCCCTTGGGCAGTTTTCCTGTTTCAAGATACTCGTGGATCGGTTTTCACCAATCATCGGCCTTATGCGACGGTAGTGGTTCTGCTACATGTGCGCGATGTCTACCGTCTCGAAGGGCATTAAGATTCTCATAATTCGATGCCCTCAACACTTGCATCCGTTAGCATGGAAGTGATGTATGCTAGGGCGTACAGTGGCGATTATCTTTCCTATGGATGTGCCTAACTTGATAGTTGGTATTTGGCCGATGTAGAGTTGGGCGAGCTCCCAATATTTTGTAACAAGGGATCATGTATAGCGTCGCCCGGCTGATTTGTCGGATGACTAGGCGAGAGTCACTTGTTAATCTTACATCTTGAATTCCCATCTCCATTATCAGGCGCAGGCATGTATCACCGCCGTATTCCATGACGTTATTGGTCGCCTTAAATTCGAGTCTAAACGAGTGGACCATCTTTTTTCCTTTTGGCGTCGTGAAGACCAATCTTAGGCCTGACCCGCCTTTATTTGATGATCCGTCCACAAAAACTTCCCATCGTGTCGGGTTACATGTCTCGAGCAGGTCGGATGGGTCCTCTTGGTCTTCCTCCATTCCTGGGATGTCTTCCACTTCATCTTCGTCGCTCAGGGGGAAGTCTGCCACTGCCTGTGCTTTTACTGATGTTCTCATTTCATAAAAAATATCGAATTGTTTGACCTGTGCGCTCCACTTGGAGATCCGCCCAGATCTGGCTTCATTGTCGAGTACTGATTCTATGGAGGATTTGGTGAGGACCCGAATTTTGTGGGTTTGGAAATACGTCCGAAGTTTTTGAGTTGCGAATACCAGTGCTAATATCAGTTGATCGATTCTAGTGTAGTTCCTCTCCGCTAGGTTCATAGTTTTACTTATGAAAGACACCAAGCTTTTCTTCCCTCCTACGTTCTTGACTAATACGGGCGCTAATGGCATAACTAGTCTCCCTAGGTATAGGGTTAGTACTTCCTCGGGCTCGGGCCTTTGTAACACCCCAGGCTCATGAGATCTTTGCTTAATTTTTTCAAATGCCTCCTCGCATTCCTCGGTCCATTTGAACTTTTCTCCTTTCCTTAATGTCCTTGAAGAAGTCTTTGCACTTGTTGGATGATCGAGAGATGAATCTCCCCAAGGCTGCCAAGTTCCCATTTAAGCGTTGTACGTCCTTAATCGTCACGGGTGATGGCATTTCTACTCTTGCTCGGATCTTATCCTGGTGCCGTTTCGATACCTTTGTCGGTAATTATGTACCCTAGAAATTTGCTCGAGGTGACCCAAAGTGCACTTAGCAGATTCACCCTCATCTTGAATCTTCTCATAGTTTGAAATATGTCTCGAAGGTCGCCGATGTGGTTGGTGGCCACCTTTCTTTTGACCAACATGTCTTTACCACATATACCTCAATGGTGTTATGTATTTTATCTTCGAACATATCTTCTACTAATCTTTGGTATGTGGCGCCTGCGTTCCTCGGTCAAACGGCATTTTGTGTAACAATATAACCCTCACGGGTGTGAAGAACGATGTATGTTCTTGGTCCTCGGCGGGGCCAAGGGATCTGGTTGTACCCCGAGTACCCGTCCATGAGTGTTATTTCCTTGTAGTCGACTATGGATTCTACTAGCTGATCGATGCTGGGGAGGGGGAAGCTGTCTTTCGGGCATGCTTTATTCAAGTCGCTAAAGTCGATACAGACGCAAACACCTCCATTCCTTTTGGGGACTATCACCATGTTAGATATCCATTGTGGGTATTGAGCTTTCCGAATGATTCCTGCTACTTGCAACTTTTTTAGTTCGGCCTCCACCGCTGCTTGTAGCTCGGGTGCAATTCTTCTCATCTTTTGTCGGATCGGCTTGAACTTGGGGTCTATTCTCAAGCGGTGTGAGCAGACCTCTGGAACAATTCCTTCCATATCGTGCATTTTCCAAGCGAATACGTCCATGTGTTCTTTCAAAAGTGTTATCAACTGTTGTGATTGTTCATCTGTCAATAGAGTCCCTATTCTCACCATTTTAGGCTCTTCCTCGGTGCCCTAGATTAACTTGTTGAGTGGATTCTAAGGCCGAGAAATTAGGCATTGGTTCATCGACTATTGTCGGCTCCTTTGATTGCTATAAGATCTCCTTCTCGTCATCTTCGTAGGTGGTGATGGCTTGTGATATCACCTTTTCTAGCTCTTCTCTCGCCTTTATTTCCTTAGCTTTGTTCTTTTCTTGACGTTTCCTCGATCGTATTTCTTCGTTATGTTGGATATCTATTTGTATGCATTGTCGTGCCGCTGAATGTCGCCCAATACCTCCATTATTCCTCGATAGGATGGAAACCGCAATCTTTGGTGGTAAGCCGAGGCAAACCCTTTGATTCCCGCAAGCCAGTCTACCAAGGATCGCTTCGTAAGGTGACACAATGTCGACCATACGAAGGTGGTGAGTGTGTCAAGGAACCCTTCCCCGTCCGAGACTTTGAGGTGACTTCCCTTTTAGTACTGTCACCTGTACCATTGAAGCCGTAGATTCGATAGGTCGACGGGATTAGGATGTCATCAGATAACTCCCATTCTTTTGAAGGTGTCGTAAAATAGGACCTCGGCGCGCCTGCCATCGTCCATCGGTATCCTTTGGACACCCCATTCTTCAATAAGCAGGGTTATCACTAGGGGATCCCCATGTGCTTGTCCATTTGACGGGACGTCTTTTGCTGAGAAAGTGATCGGATGTATCATCCAAAGTTCCATGGGCAGAGTTTTGGCTACACTGAATATTTCTTACCCGCCCTTTTGTGAATCCTTGAAGTGATATCGGTTCATAAGTCAAACCCTTGGGTTGCCGAGTGCGAGATGGTGTTACAAGCAAAGTGGGTACCACGATTGATTCTTATCTGATGCACTGGTGCGTCGGGCTGAGCTGGCGTCGATGATATCTTGACGAAATGTCGCAAGTATCCATCTCGGATCAGGTGCTGGATGATATCCTTTACTTCTCGGCAATCATTGGTCGAGTGGCCGCGAAACTGGTAGTAATGGCAAAACTCGGGATGGTTCCTTGTTTCGTCGAACTGAATTCCCCTAGTCTTCGAGTATCGGATGTCGTTCCTCTTTTCGACTTCCCTGAATATTTCTTCCAATGGTGCATTTAGCGGAGTGTAGGATGCGGGTTCGTGGCGAGGCTTCTTTCCTTTCTCGACCCAAATTTTCTTGTTCTCCCCATGATGTTGTGTGCTCGGCCTTTTTTTGGTCGCTTCGGAGCTTCTCGTGGGGTTGCCTCTACTGTAGTGCTTGCCTCTTGTATTCCTCTATCCTGTGCTCCTTCCTGTATTTCTTCTAGGGCGATGTAGTGTTCTTGCATCTTCACGATTTCCCTTAACGTTTTAGGTTTCTCGGTGTACATTGCTACCCAAATAGGATCGACTTCCCAATGAATTTTCGAAACCGAATATATGTTGATCGACCAGGGTACCTTTCCATGTCGGTACATAACTTCCTCCATCATGTCTGTTAGAGACCGCGCGTTCCACGAATCTTCGTGCAAGCGTAAAGAGCTTATTAACTTTGGGCCGAGCTATCTTGTTATGCATGTAAGTTTCAGGAAGGTTTCCACCAGAACTGCGTAATTTCAACGGATTCATCGGGCGGGGTGTAAAACCAGCTCTTTGCCTCGCCCTCCGTATTCTTTGGGAAGAATTTGCACATGACCACATCGTAATTCTTCCATTGTAACAGGGACATCTTTGTACATTTTGATGTGCTCTCCAGCGTCGCCCGTGCTTGTCAAAACTAGATGGAAGATCGGCAACGTACACTTGGGCGAGAAAGGAGTCCGATCCAATTCCTTAGTAAATGGTGTCTTATGTGCTTCGCTGATTACTTCTGCTAATTTATCGTCCTCGCTGTTTCCTGTCAGTTTCTTGACCATCTTCTCAAGTTGCTCGATCTTTTGTTTGGTTGTCGCATCCGGACCCTCATTGGTCGCCTCTTCCTCGGTCGAAGAATCCTCGAGTGGGCCATACCCTCCCCTTGATCGATTAGGGTCGGGCATGCGTTCTCGGCTCGGGGATGGGGTGGAGTGTTTCTTGACCGGTGTGATTGCTAGAAGCGCCTCGGCTCGATGACCCTCTTGACCACTGCTCTCATGTTGTGGAGTCGGTAGTTTTCATGTTCTAAGGCTAGGTTCCTTCTCTGCAGCTCTCTCATAAGGTCTTCTTGCCTTCTTTGGCTTTCCAAGATAGCAAGTAACATTGGGTCGGTACTCTCATGGCTAGAGTGGCCGTTTACTTGGTTTCCTGCTACATTGGGGGGTGCAGTTGGAGGTCTTGTCGTGGGGACAATGGGGGGAACGGTTGGAGCTACGAGATGATACGTTGCCGCTGGTGGGATGTCTCGGTCGAGGTCGCCCCTTCCTAAGCGCACTCGCCTAAGCCTTTCCCCTTCCCCTTCTAGTTCACGATGGTACTCTGTCGGTTGTCTTTCTCGCCTACGTTCCTCCTGCATCGTCTATACCTCCTCCTCTTCCTCGGTATCCGATGCGGTTCTTCCGTCCACCATGTCCCCCTGCACCATCTGGCTTGGGTTTATCCTCCGTATCCTAGGTGGGAGATCGTCGTCTCGGCCTAGATCGACTTCCTCGTCAACAGTAGCCATGCCTTTGCCTTGTTCCTGAGTCTCGCCCTGGTTATTTCTTTGATGATATTCGTGTTTTAAATCCGTCGGTCCTTCTTGTACACTAGATCTGGTGTGGCTCGGTTCCTAAGGATCCTACTCGTCCTGGAGGTACTCCCCATCACCTTGATGTGCCCTTGTTCCTCGGCTCGCCTGTCCGTCCCTACCTACGTCGGCAAAAGTACACATCACTTACTTCAATTGTTTTCGAAAAGGTTAAGGATGAAATGTGCAGATTCTTGTGTAAGGTGGAAAAAAAGTTTTCACAAGTACAATTCCATTTATGCTAGCATGTTGATCTCAGCAATCAAGTGGGTTTGACCGCAAGAGGACAATTTTTTGAAAAGTTGTCCCAACACATCGCTTTCAGTACTTTTTCTACGCACTAATCATTATTTGTCCTAACATTCCTAGTGCCAGAAGTCATTAATCATCCGTATGTTAGGTCGGAAGATTTCTTTCTTGACTATAGTTGACGATACGATAACCTTTACTGAACTGTTGTGCCGGCCGTCTCACACGATGTTGTGAGGCTTTTAGCGTAGGATCAAGATGAGGCTTAATAATGAAGCGCCCCCTAAATTCCTTCCAGTCGTAGCTTTGGAAAATCTGAACTCGATGACTTGAGTTAGCCTTGCCTCCACCACTGTCATACTTTGTTTTAGCTAACTAAGAAGGTCCAAACAACGAAGTAACGTTTCAACTTAGCTTCTATCGGTCATCAAAGATGATCCATTCGGGAGCTTTTGAGGTGTTATTACGTTTTATTTTAGATTGACGACAAGGCGATCTTTGACCAGAAAAGCTTTACTCCATCGAAAACATTTAACTTTACATAATTAGTCAAACTTACTCGACCGGAATCCCTTACTCATAATGTAGGAGATCTCCCGGCTCTTGTTTGATGGATTTAATACGATGAAGATAACTAAACAAGTTATTCCAAAAATTCTGTGAGCTTTTCACGAATTTAAGTAAGTAAAAACAAATGTAACAACATTGAGCCTTTGACCACAAAGGTAAACTTGAAACAACAAATCTTGCAGCCCATGTATTTTAACCATTATAGATGAGAAGAAAAAAGGTCAGCGAGGTGGAATTTCATTCTAGCTTCTACCAACATCAAAAGATGTTATTTCGGGAGCTTATTGATCTTCTAATAACTCGCTTAGATGATTTAAGCAAACAGCCTAGTTTGATGATTTAATCTTGGCGAATCGACTCAAACGAAAGCAGAAGCGATTGATGCTAATAAAACAATCCTACATCAAAACTTAACAAGGTTTTGCTAAGAAAACAAAGACAAGAAAATCTCGCAAGCTTTGCCTATCAACACTCTTAACCAAAAGAGTTTCTCCCTTAGCTTCAACTAACACGCAAGGTGACTTAGGAGCTTGGATTTCTCTCTTTTGGTAACCGATTTCAAGGTATCCGAAGATGTTACACGGTCCCCTTAGTCGGTGCCAGAATGTAGATGTAGAAAACCCTACTACTATATCCAAAGGATATCAAACGTATGCAAAGAAGTAAATAAGCAAAAGACATAGAAGAACACAAGATATACATGGTTCGGCATGATTACCTACGTCCACGGGGGTGAAAGGATGATCTTATTACTTCGCACAAGTTTACAAGGGTGAATGCTCTCAACAGTACTCTATCTCTCCTCTCACTTACTTCAGATTGCTTGCCTTTACCTCTCTACACGATCTCTATTTATAGTTACAGGTGGTGATACATCGATATTACAGTGTTGGGCCTGGTGTAGCTTCCTTGATGTATTTCTCGAACGACCAGCTGGTGCTTCAGCCAATCTTCCCTTTTGCTCGAGTTGAGACATCCAACCGAGTGGTGTCATTACCCGATGTCGTTCGTTTGGTGGAGATGATCAATGTCGCCCTTTAGATTCCTGACCGAGTCCCACTTTGACCGAGCTTTTCTTATCTCTTCACCAACTTTGTCTGTGCATTAATTACCCTCGAACCTGATGAGCATCACATCGAACTTTTCCTCTCCTTTATGTCGACCTCTCGAGCTGTTTCCATTCCTCTTTTCTCGCGCCCAGATCTGATGGGATGATTCAGTGCTTCTAGTGCTTACTTTTCTTGGTGCGCCCCCGCCCAGGATGGTTCCACCTGTCCATGTGGATTATTTGCACCTACAGTCATAGACCAGTACATGCACATATTGTATTCAGAACGTAAAAGTTGACTTTTCGTTTTGGTGATGACCATGAGATGAGTCAGATCCAACAACGTCCAAGTACGATACTGATGTTTCAAGTTAGGATATTATTCAGCATTGTGTGTTAATAATCGGTTACGGATTCAGATTCTAGATCTCGAGCTTGGCCACTTGGTACATGTAGTATCTAAATAGGGATAACATTAATGAACAAGGACGATATGCATAAATGACCTAGATTGCATGCAATGGGCAAAAAAAAAAAATCAAGATCTTATACATTAAAAAAACAAAGAAAATTAGGCATCTAATGATGATGTAGATTTGACGATAAGTTGCTATTTGATATTTACTTCACCTCGGCTACCATGTATTGATCCATAATAACTTTTTTGATGTTTTTGGCCAAAATTTTTACGAAGAACAATGCGGGGCTGCTAATGGGGTACCGTTCTTGGGTAGGTTACAAAACTCATATAAAACAAACCAAAAATGTCAGATAACTGGGTTTTATGTACCTTGCCGTTATCGACACCCATTAATGATGTTGCAAGTTGCAATAAGAGTGATTGCTTGAATCAAGGTGACACGGAAGAGTTTGAATCTTGAATTGTGAAGCATGATAAGAATAAGTCTAATAATTGAAAACATGAATATTTGACACTCGATAGACTAGGTTATCATAAAATTTATTAGAGCATTACATTGTTGAGTACCCAAAATCTAGACATAACTCATGAGCAACTGAAATGAAGTTGAGTCAGCTTAAACCATGGAACTGTGATGCAACATTTAGTTTTAGTGTTGAATTTCTCTACTAGCTTTTTGTGCAAGTGGAAAGTCACTTATTTTTCTACTGTCTGCATAAAAATCACTAAGATTAATAAGTTTTCTCCCATATCTCAAAGTTGTCTCCGTGATTATAAACAATTGTAGATGCCTATAAGTTGATAACAAACTATTAATTCATACACCTTCGGAAATTTTGGACGGAAAATGTAACGAGGAGAGGTTTCACTAATTTTATCTCTGTAGGGGTGGAAACTCAAATTATGATCTTCGCCAGGGGAGGTAACACAAATTACCCCTAAAAACAAAAAACACAAAACAAATTTTTTTATTCATAAAAAACTAAAAGTCCTTGCTCAAATTTTCTTATTCATAAAAGGACTAGATCTGAGCAAAAAGAAGAAGGAAGTTCTAAGAGTTTTTTTTTTTTAAGAGAGGAAGGAGAGAAGAGAAAAGTTTTTTCTTTCTTAGTATGTTGGACAAATATAGATGAGAAGGGAAAATTTCATCGACATAGCCGATCATCATTTATAAAATGTAACATACTAGCTTGATTATGAATTTTCTTAAGTAAATTCAATTAGAAATATTCATCTGTTTAAGGTACTACATTATCACCAAAATCAAAACTGATTATCTATTGGATGGAACATGAATATCAATTCGTTGTTGGAAGAATATGTTGAATAATGAAGAATGAATATTGTAAGTAGTTAGCCATTGACTTATAGTAGTTGTAATAGTGCTCGTAGAAGCTTATTTTCTTCGACAACACGTTAGTGTAAGAAGGCGTGTTTTCATTAACTCCTTCTCTTGTTCTCATCTTGCATAGCCTTGATACATACCTCCTCTTGGAGATGAATAAGATCATCCAATATCTTTATTGATGAACCTTAAGCTTCTTTAACATGGTATCAGAGCTCCATGGTGAGTTGAGTGTTTCTAAACAATAGTGAGTGTTTCGCTACTTCTTCGACTGATCCTTCTTCCACTTGCTTAAGGTTCTTGTTTCTCTTTATACACTTATTGAAACAGGTAATTTGTACCTACTAATTTTATGGTAAACTTGTTATGCTAAGTCTATGTTATCCCTTTTTTGAATCCCACTTAATATTGCTAATCCATTTTTCTTGGACTAGTTTTTGAACCGTTTTTTGTTATTTGGATTTGAATCTTGTTACTACTGTTTTTGTTCTTTACAAACAGTAGTCATCTCTTATCAGGGTCGCCTTAAATTTGTGACTTTATTAAGTGTTTTTTACCTTACTGTTTTTCTCTAATCAATTGATCGAGCTAGGTTCATAAGTATACTTAGTTCGGTTGTTGTTTTTCTGCTGGTGGTTTTTGGTATCATTTTGTCAAAAATAATTTGTCTACCTAAACAAAGAGAACTTGATTTATACTATTCCCATTTTACCCTTATAGATTTGGGCTCATTTCTCTACAAGTTTATCAATATATTTTTTAGCTAGTAGGATCTAGCCGATCGGATTGCCCGGTTTGCTATGTCAACAATTAGATTTTGCGTTTACTGTGGAAGTAACACGCATTTGCGGAGAGATGTTTCATGAAAATTGGGTATCTATAGAGCCCAAATGAAGATATACCGAAACGGGGCAGATATATGTCCTTTTATGGTGACGACAACAACTGGTACTCATTCTTCCGTTGTTAATTCTCATTGTTTAGTTGATCCGAACCTTTTTCAGCAAACAAGTAAGGTTGATGTCGCTTTACTTACTACTAATTCTAAGAAAGATCATGGTTGGGTACTTGACTCCGGTGCCACTAATCACATGACATTTGAAGCATCTATCTTGAAAGGTGCATGTGCACCTAAATGCTCAAAGGTTTATAATGCCAATGGTGTTCCGTATCCGGTTACTGGAGCTAGGAGAGTTGATCTGAATTCTTCCTTGACTTTAGAACATATTCTGTTGATTCCTTCTCTTTCTAATAATTTTTTGTCAGTATCACAAGTGACTGCACAATTAAATTGTGTAATATTAATCTATTCGACCTTTTGTTTTCTTCAAGATCTTAGTAACGGGAAGATAATTGGGCATGGTACTTAAATAGGGGGGTTGCATTGCATAGATGATGTGTGTGAAGGACGGTCTTTGTCGGCCAAGGGGTCCTCTCGTGCATATGAAGATCAAATTCTATTATGAAATCACCGTTTGAGTCATGTTTCTTTTGGTTATTTGCAACACTTATTTCCAAATTTATTTTCAACCTGCAAACCTTCTGATTTTGGTTGTGAAACTTGCATCTTAGCAAAGAGTCACCGTACTACTTACCCTGATAGCTTTAGCAGAAGATTAATTCCTTTTGCTTTGGTTCATTCTGATGTTTAGGGGCCTTGCCATTGCAGTAATTCGAGTTTCGTTGGTTTGTTCTATTTGTCGATGATTGCACGCGTATGACTTGGCTTTATTTGATGAAAAATAAAAGTGATGTAGTTGGTATTTTCAAATCTTTTCATGTAAAGATTCAAACACAATTTTCCACCACTCTAAAGGTCCTTCATTCTGATAATAGTGGTGAATATGTTAGTGAAGTGTTACAAGGTTATTTCCAGGAACATGGTTTAATTCATGAGACTACTTGTCCTTTTACGCCACAACAAAATGGTGTTGCGGAGAGGAAGAACAGGTAATTACTTGATGTTACTAGAGCTTGTTTGATTGGAGCAAACATGAGGCCACATTTCTGGGAAGAAGTTATCACTAATGCAGTGTATCTTCTTAATCGTGTACCGACTAGTGTTTTGAAATTTCAAACACCCTTGGATAAATTGGCTTCGTTTGTGACAATTCCTTCCCAGCTTATACTCTCTCCTCTAGTGTTTGGATGTACCGTTTATGTTCACATACAAAAAAATTGTGCAGCAAGCTGGACCCATGTGCACTAAAGTGTGTTTTCGTTGGTTATCATCCGTACCAAAAGGGTTACAGGTGTTATCATTTTTCTACTCGCAAATTTTCTGTTAGCATGGATGTTACCTTCTCCGAGCACGAGAAATTTTATTCAACATATGAATCCAGTCCTCCTCTTTAGGGAGAGAGTCAAATTGAAGAGTTGAATTGGATTTATTTATTTCCAACTAATAGTGAGATAAATCTTCCATTTAGTGAAGAAACTTCAAGTAACACTCCTGGTTCTACTGATATTGGTGTGATCACTATGACACCCACGGAAATAGTTCAAGAGGTCGAAACTCATGTGATTGAAGACCCTGTCCTTCCTTCACCAGTAGTAACTACAACCAGTTATCCTCTTGCTGAAACTCCTGAGGTAAACCCAAATCCTTCGATTAATACTGATAATACTTATGAGTTACTTGAAACTGATAAGTACCAATTGCCACAAAGAAGTAATCGTGGAGTTCCACCAGATCGTTTTTCACCTGAAGCAATTAGGAAGGTGAAATACCCTATTTCAAACTACATGTCAACTCATAGATCGTCAGAAGATGTCAAGGCATTTATCAGTCAAATGGAAGATGTTACCATTCCCAAAAATGTAGAAGATGCTTTATCTAATCCCAAATGGGATGGAGCTATGACCGAGGAGGAGATGGCACATAAGGAAAATGGTACATGGGATATATGTTTATTATCCTAGGGAAGAAAACAGGTTGGTTGCAGTGGATGTCTGCTATCAAACATAATCCAAATTGCTCAATTGATAGGTACAAAGCAAGACTTGTGGATAAAGTATTTACCCAGACTTATGGTATTGATTATCAAGAGACATTTGCTCTTGTTGCGAAATCAATACTATTCGAGTATTGTTGTCTTTGGCAAAAATTTAGGGTCCTTTACAATATGATGTAAAAAATGTTTTTTACATGGTGATTTACAAGAAGAGGTCTACATGTCACTACCTCCAGGTTATACTGCTTCGAACGATGCAAACATGGTTTGTAAGCTAAACAATGCCTTATATGGGCTAAAGCAGTCTCCTAGAGCTTGGTTTGGTAGATTTCGTCTGGCAATGAAAAAGTTTGGGTATACACTATAATGTTGATCATACTTTGTTCCTAAAAAGGGTAGATGGCAAGGTGACCGCGCTTATTATCTATGTAGATGATATGGTAGTAACATGAAATGATCCTGAAGAGATGAGTAATATGAAGAGTTGTTTGCATTCTGAGTTCGATATGAAGGATTTGGGTGGACTTAACTACTTCTTGGGTATTGAAGTTAATCGATCCAGAAAGGGAATTTTCTTGTGTCAGCGAAAATATGTGATTGATTTGTTGAAGGAAACTGGTATGATCAAGTTGTGCGCCAATCAGGTCTCCTATGGAACAGAATCATGATCTTAAAGAATGTTCTGATCAAAGACCAGCAGACAAAGGACAATACCAGAGGTTAGTTGGTCTATTGATTTATTTTTCTCATATAAGGCCAGATATTTCCTATGCTGTAAGTGTTGTAAGCAAATTTATGCATAATCCGGGTCAGCAACACATGGATGCAGTCATCAGGATACTAAGATATTTGAAGTCCGCACCAGGCAGGGGTTTGATGTTTTTCAAAAACATGGACATCTTAATATATCGGGTTACACTGACTCAGAGTGGGGAGGTGAAGGTGATAGGAGAAGATCGACATCCTGGTATGTTACCTTTGTTGAGGCAATTTAGTGACCTAGAAGTCTAAGAAACAACATGTTGTTTCCTTATCCAAGATCTTTGCTGTCACACAGCAATGGTGAAAGGCATTTGTGAAATTGTATGGTTAAAAGAGGCTTATGGAGGAGCTCGGTTTCCCTCCAAAAACCTATGAAGTTGTTTGTGATAACTAATCAAGAATCAAAATTGCAGAAATTCGCAACATGATCGAACAGTATACGTGGAAATTGATAGAACTTCATTTATGATAAACTGAAGAAAACATTATTGAAGTGCCATATGTCCGAACAATACAACATCTGCGCGATATTGTGACTAAGGTCGTATCAAATTATATATTTAATTCATTCACTTGTAAAGTTGGGTATCTCATGGATATATATGCACCACCTTGAGGGAGAGTGTTGAATAATTAGGAATGAATAGTGTAAGTAGTTAGCCATTTGACTTATTAATAGTTGCATGGTGCTTCGTAGGTTTTCTTTTCTTCTTTCAACACGTTAGTGTGGTAAGAAGACGTGTTTTCATTAACTCATTCTATGTTCTCATCTTGTATAACCTTTGATAAATACCTCCTCTGAGATGAATAAGATCATCCAATACCTTTATTGATGAACCTTAAGCTTCTTAAAGAATAATCAAATGAAAAAAAAATCAAAAATAATTAAAGAATAATTAATCGCACAATACAATATTTGAAAGAGTAACTCATTCCAATATCTATGGATTATTATATGGAAGAATACATATTTATCATGTATAACTTGAAAAACATCAATGTATCAATTTTCGTGCTAGAGTCTTAATCGGTATCTTATGTATAAGCCAATTTTTAATTTTATTATGAGGGGATAGATAGAGCAGAATATTTCATCCGTTGATTTTAGTTTTAGCTTTGAGATTCTTGAACTCCATTGTATAATAATGCTTCTGGATAAAACCAAAAAATATCAAAAGAAATAACATATCATCAGATATTCAAAATTGCAGCAAAAACTGCTAACTAATGGGACTTCTTTCGCTGCTATTTTGAGAAAATTTAACACAAAATAATGAGAAAGTAATAAGACGACTACTTCATCCTAGTCTATAATGGTAAAACGACTCTGAGAACATATCAATCAAAATTTGCAAACACAAGTACTAATGGTTCTTGTGTTTTATTGAGTTTATAAGCATGCGTATCCGAAGTATTGGACTATGAGTATTCAGATAGGTATAGAAAGGGTTTCTTTGTGCAAGGAATTTCCAGAACACTTGTTGGCACCATGTTGAAATATCCCTTCCAGGATGTATAAAAATAATATCACTAACAGTAACTTCTTTCAAATTCATACTCATTTTTTCCTATTAAGTTTTCTCTCATATCTTAATGTTTTCTTCGTAATCATAAAATTTTAGATGCATGGATAACCGTTGATTTGTGAGCTGTGGGAATCATTACTCAATCAGATAATTTATGTGATTAGCTCCTTGGATTTTTTATTTCCCAAATTATCATAGTTTTATCATTTTTTTCAGGAAGGATCACATTTCATAATTCAAATGGCTCACTCGCTCATGTAACGACCGCAGCAGAGGCACTAGCAGGTTCAGCTTCAGAAAAAAAAGAAAAAAAAAAAAAAAACCACTAGCAGTAGTAGCTCAAAACATATATGGGCCTAACATTTTATTCATTTTTGGAAAGGGAAATCTATCATATGCTAAAATAACCTGGCGAGATTGGGGTATACCCAAATTTAAATGGACCTAGTGCTTTTGCTAAGGGGTGGTCAAAATTGGTGATTTTCCTTTAATATCCTTGGACTAATTAATTTAAAATTAAACCCTAAATTTTAAAACTAAAAAACCCTTCATCTTCTCTAATCTCTCTGCTCTTCCCCTTCATCTTCTTCCATTTCTTCCATCAACCAAAAATCTTCAACTTTGATTTTCCAAAAAATGGTTGATTTTACCACGTGAAAAGAAGACTCTAAGTGATGTCTAAACTCAAACCCATCATTATGTTGTGTGATTTGATTGTTATATTAGGTTAGAAATAGAAAATTATGAATTTTGTGTTTTTGGTGGCAAGGTGTAACATGCATATCTGCAGGCTTTTCATAACGACCATGGCGCATGAAAAAAAAAATTTCAACAGCCGGCGGGGTATTTTTTGAAGACCTTTGCGGCCAAAATATAGCGCGGGGTATTTTCAACGGCCCAGCGTGTTATTTTTCAATAGTCATCTCCTTTGTGTATTTTTCTAACAGCCGGCAGGGTATTTTTTGAAGACCTTGCCGGCCAAATATAGGCCGGCATGGTATTTTCAGCAGGCCCGGGTGGTATTTTCAATAGCCATCTCTGTGTAAATTTTTTCCAGCGACGACGTGTTTTTTCAACAAATACGTGAGGCAACTCTTAGTATTTTTATTTTCCAACGACCCGACGTGGTATTTTTCAGCAGTGGTTTTTTTTTTGTAGACCTTGCCGACTAATATTTTCAATATCCATCTCATGTGTGTCAAAAAAAAAAAGTCGGCATGTTCTTCATTTAAATACCTTGTCGGTCAAATACGATCACATGTTCTTCATTCATCGACCTTTGTTGACTTTGTACTTTAAACCTAATTGTTGATTTCTAATCTAATTTTGAGTATGATTTCATACAACAGCTTTGCGATCCCCTTTTAGAAGTGTTTGGGTTGTGTGCTTTCATTTCCGTTGCAAAAGATTTTCTTAAAAAGAAAAAAAAAAGATCATCAAAAATCTTCCCAAATAAGTTCAATCAAAAAACAAGATTTCATTTCATAAGTTTTAATATACTCAATTAATCAATCTAAAAACTCAATTAATTAACCTAATCAGAATTTTTAATGGTATTAAACAAGGATATATTAGCATTTAGAAAATATATGGTTTAGGGTGGCTTGTTTTACTTCAAATAACCCTATTTTTGTCTTATTAGGTATTATCCCTAATTAATTAATCTGGTATAACCTAATCTACGTTGGATATTTTCAACAAACCCTTGAATTGAAGGCATTACCCTCGTGTCGAGGATCGACCTGCCCGGTCGAGTCGTTTGGGGTCTAGGGGGCAAGGGGCCCCTCTGCGAGCAGTGCTCGCAGAAATTTTCTGTTCTAACGTTTCTATTATCGGTTAGAAAACACGAACAGAAAACTCGTTTCACCAATGGACGCATTGAAGGAAGAGACGCGCTGTTCACTCGCGAAAGATGTTCGTAGAGATGAAGAGTCATCTCCAAAGGGTGTGATTTCCTCTTTAAATAGGAGACTTGTTTTCATTCAAAACACACATCTCTCAACTTTCTCTGTTTTCTTTCTTACAAGCATCATCGAAACAAAACTAGTGTGTTCTTGGTTGGATCAAGGTCGTACAAGCTTTGAATCCAACAACCGTTGTGGGGGCTTCAAGTATCCTCGACGGCAATATTCAATTGACCTGTTTGTACTCGCCAATTCAATTGGGAAAGGGTCGAATAATTGTCGAAAAGAATCTTTCATAAGAGCCTTGAACCCTAATACAACATTCTTCTCTTCACCCTGTTTCATTGCCAATTTTCCAACAATCTCACATTCTAATCTCTACTAAAACCATGTCACGCTCTTACCAGCGAGTAAGTAGCCCTCACGTGACATGTTGTCTGAAGTTTTCCTTGTTGGATCCCATGTCTCATTCCAACTTCAACCATACAACTATTTCACTCGTAGCTTGCTTCGATTCTGTTTTTTATAATGTCATTGTTCAGTAATACTAGATAAGACTGGAGATTAGGGAATAATTTCCACTGATACGTACGTATTTGCAACCATTGCATTATCACAAGAATATGGACATTGATTAGTTTTGGAAGAAAAATGATCAGATTAAAAACCATATTTGGACCAAATAATTGATGTATTAAACTGCAGGAATACTTCATTCCAATACCAATGGATTATTAAATTCACCAAAATATGTGTAACTAATAAGTTAGAGGAGGGATCCCCTCACACTTTTATCATGACACAATCTCACACGTTGGGCATCATTTTGCGAATAAAAACTAAACCGCAACGGATTCGAAGCTAATATTTTGGGGATATGTTCCTCTTACCAAGTTCTATATGCCTACCAAAAATGATCACATTCTCAAATATAAAACCTCACAATCTGCCAGTCTTAATTTTGACGGCCAGAAATCCGTTAATTTTCAACGGCTCATTTTCAAAGTAGTAGATGGTGGTGTTATATGTCTCGGAATACACTCATTTTTTGTAGGTATGTAGAACTTGATAAGAGGAACATATCCCCAAAATATTAACTTCAAGTCCATTGCGGTTTGGTTTTTATTCGCAAAAATGATGCCCAACGTGTGAGATAGTGTCATGATAAAAGTGTGAGGGGATCCTTCCTCAATAAGTTATTGACTTATTGTCCTAAGATCTTTTCTTAGAGAATATCGTACTAGGGGATCTTGATCTGTCAATTTTCTGACCTATCCATCTGAAAGGATAGAGTCGAATATTCATCAGCTGATTACATTTATGGCTTTGAGATTCTTGGACTTCAGTGTATAATTCTTCAAGGGATAATACCAGTGTATCATTCGAAGGAAATAGTGCACATCAGCATATTGTTGTACTTGTACGAGTAAATTACAGCAAAGCACTTCTACACACTAAATAGATATAAGAAATGACAGAATTTATTGTAAGCAAATTTGTTAGTTTAATATCGAAATAATAATAGGATCACCACTTTGCACAGGCTAATTTGAGACGATTAACACAATGATGAGAAACTAATCGCTTTCGACGAATTGTCCAATTCCAAAGATTTAGGATTTTCGTTAGGCACGATGATATAGTTTTAGCACTTCACGTTAAAGCATGAATAAGCCGTGTGCAATTGATATGGAGCCAATTGCTTGCTTAACACCTAAGTATGAAAACTTCTGCTTCCTTCTGTCTTGACCATTTTCTCTTGATTTCTCTTTCTTTTCTTTTTTTCCTCCATGTACTCTGCTGAATATATATATTTTTTCGTTTATTTTTAATAATAATTCAGAGTGTAAAAATTGACTTTTCTTAGTGTTGTTGATCATGAGATGAGTCGGATCAAAGCACATTCTTACCTCCAAGTAAGGGTTTTGGGCCCAATGGATCCTATTTTGAATATCACGGACCAGTAATATTTGTACCACATGTGGAAAAGTACGGTAGATCGATGATATGATTAGAATTACATTATCATAACATGGTAACATTATATTTCCTACAAAACCCAAATGGTGATGAATTTGAAGCTAATTTTTCGGTGACGTGTCTCCTCTTATAAAGCTCAACACTTCAACCTTGATTGCACCTTGTTTGTTTATTCTAAGAACCTTCTCTTCTGATATAATTAAGGTCACTCAAATTAAATCAAAGAATTGACATATATAGTTCATATCTCTCTTTAGATCTGACGATAGGATTGTGATCATCTAATGTAGAACCTG
>JAJJWW010019285.1:0-36653 GCA_023531295.1 Papaver armeniacum | reverse complement strand
GGATTGAAGGGCGTACCGACTGATTGTCGATACGCCTTACGTTTTGGTAGCCGCGCAGGGAAGGCCATCATGGTGGCGCTGGCTAGGTTGGCATGCGGTCGGCATGGCATGGTTTTGGCGTGGCCAAACTTAGGTTTCTCGGCCAAAGGTTACCAGTGCGGTGTCCGGTAACTCGATGGCTAGGATTTAATCCTAGGATTGAAGGGAGACCGTTGATTGTCGCGCGCCTAATAATGTTTGCATACAATCAGACCTGTATATATATTTAGTACTAAGTCATGGAAATAATTCTTTATTTAAAATATGCCCCTACATCTCTTAGGAATAAGTCCTTTATTTTATCTGTAATCATGATTTAAACCTTCATTTTGATTTTTAACACAAAAACACCCTTACACAACAAAACTAATTTTGGCTGGCCCCAGTCTCGTGCTGCCCTGAAGTCAAACTCTCGCTGACCTTGCCTCGGTGGCCGGTCCTGATCTTGATTATTCATCACCACCACCAGATAACCATGGTCATGCGTTGTGTCCCAACCTACTGCTAATAGTGTTTCAGCTCTGGCTCTTGATCTTTTCACTTTGAGAACACTGGTCAGGTAAAATCTATCTTCAATAGCTCAATTCTATCTTAGCCTTCCATTTTATAGTACTTAAGTATTTCTATGTTAAACCAACATGAAAAATTCTTGATTCTGTAGGTTCCTGGACAACTTAGTGAGCATGTTACATCAATTACGAAAACTCAAGCTAAATGGTATAAGAAACTGTTGAAGGCTTGTGAAAGATGCAAAACCACCACCAAAAACACCACGAAAGGGCATCTCCAGGCTTGTCTTGAGACTTGCACCAACACCGAGCCCGGCCGATGTAATGGTACTTATAATACAACTACCAATGTAACGCGATTCGAAGTCTACATTGGGAGAGGCATCTACTGACTCCAATTTGTCATGCATATATTATAGCTTTAAGAAACCGGACTAAGGTTTTTTTTTTGAGTTAATTAGCATTTGGGTCGTAGATTTAAGTATATATTAGTGTTTGGGTCGTAAGTTTGTCCAATTTAGTGTTTGGGTCGTTGGCTTCGTTAGTCAATGTCGTCTTGTAGTCAAACGGTTAAATCGGTTGTTCCACGCCTCGTTAGTTTTATATGACAACTCGGACGTAGCCGACTCAATCGATCAGCCACTTGAAACAATGAAGATATCTTCTTCCTCGTGGAAGCTGGCAAACGCGCCATACGCCTACTCATCGTTACTGCGATATGCACGGATACTTCAAAAATTGGTGACGTGTCCAGTACGGTCGCTAATCGTGATCGGTATCGAATACCTCTGGGGATACCCCGTGGATGCGTATCGGTAATTCCAACAATAACACATTTTAAAGTGTCACCCTTTTTTAATTAAGCAAAAGTGGTGAGGGATACTGCAGGGATGCCTTCTCGGATACTCTATTAGGGGCATACTTCTTATAATCTAACATTTATTTTTTATATGAAATCTATATATTTATAAATTTATACTATATAATTTAATATTGTATATTTGTACTATGAATATATCGAATAATTATATCTAAACCTAATAACTCTGTTGACTATAAAGCAGTAAGACTTGGTATTTATTTTTATGGTGCTTCAGAAAAAGAAAAAAGATAAGGTGTTAGGAAAATCTAGCTTTAAAGCTTATTGAGCGCATGCCATGTTCTTTATGTTGTTTAGAGAGAAACTAGATATCGTATGATTTTATCCATTCAATTAACATGAGTAAGACTGAACCCAAAATGCCGAAAATTTAATGTTGCTCACTTTACTATTCAAAATAGTATCTATCGGATTTTTTATTTTATGATTTTTTACTAGAATGAATTATTATTATGTTAAAAGGGTCTTCTTAACTTGTATACCCATATACAAGTTAAGGAGTCATTAATAACTAGCTTTTGTCTTGGAATTGACATATTTTATTGGAGTTGGAGTGATCTTGGAATATGATTCATATATTTTTCATAAAACTTCTAATTCTATCCGAACCCTTATCACTATGATGCAAAAATCATAATATAAGCTCAAGTGTTAATTCGGTTGACTAATGTATATGTTTGTAATATCCAGAGGTTATCATTCTGTTGACGATGACAACAATTACATGGTCGTGAATGTTTATCTAGAAAATTTATGAAAAAAATCTTTATCTAAAGATACCGTTAATTATTTAGTTATACGCACAACAAAAAAATCTGCTTGCTTAAAGTTAAAAAAAAAAAAACATCACAAATATATTTTGTTCATAAAGTCCATCGAGATAGATGCCAACTTCGAATGGCGATTTTGACGTGAGTGGGAAGAAAAGCCTTAAAGCCTTGAGACAAAATAGAGCGTGCAGACAACGACTATGACATCTATAAGAGAGAGAAGTAAAAAAAGAAAAAAAAATCAAAGAACAAGGTGACAGGCGTGAAAAAAACAAATCTTAAAACGGAATATTTGGTTTGGTTAATAAATCTATCGATAGTTAAAAGCGGTGGGACTCAGAGTATTAATATCATTGACCGACCAAAAAAACAGGGTAGCAATAACTTTAAGGATATTTATGGAATTTTCTCTTCATATATTACAGTGAGTTTGTTATTCATAATTATCTCGAAATTCAAGTAGGAAAGTTAGAAAAACAAGAAAAAAGTGAATCATTAATGATTCCTTAACTTGTATACAAGTATACAAGTTAAGAAGACCCATGTTAAAATATTTTTTAATAAATACACGTATCTCACCAGTATCTAGTATCCACTATTTTATGAAAATTGACGAATCAGAAGTAATAAAATTAATACATGATATCGGTATCGGTGCATCATAGATCGTTACCTGAGTTTTATGATTTTTATTCAATTCTTCTGATTCCGAGGAGGTTTCTTCTTCTTCTCAATTCCCACCCATCAAATTACGAAAACCGATTCCACTAACTCAAATCGACGCGGGGAATTTAATCAGATATTCTGCATTCACCATCAAAATAATTCAACACACCAGAGAACCCCCACATAATGACCTCTGTATCTGAAGAGGAAGCAGTGAAACACGGAATTCAAGTCCCACTTCCATTACCCTCACTGCTATTACTCAAACCTAACCTCCGGTCATTATTAATCAAAAAACGGAAAATACCAATCAATTGATCTCTAATAAAACCAACATGTGATTAAATAGGTCTGGAAACGTCTACCTATATTACATGATGGTGGTTGTAATCCTTATTATCAAAGCCAAGTTCCCCTTTAACACGTGATGAAAGATGCCATTAATGAATTTCTCATTTCAACTCAACTCTGTTTCTTTCTTGTTTTCTTAATCCTCATCTATAATGTCTTGAATCGGTAAGTTCAAGAGATTGAAAAGCTTTGGATTCGGTATATGGAGATGAAGTTTAAAGAAAGAATAAGAATTCTTTGTGTGACCGTTCGTAGAAGAAAAAGCAGAAAACTGTTTTTCTTTCTTCCGAAAACTAAAGTTAAGTTTAACCAACGACTTGACCCATACAGCTAGTTGACTTTGTTGACTAACGGGTCAACGACCCAAACACTAAATTGGACAAACTTACGACCCAAACACTAATATATACCTAAATCTACGACCCAAATGCTAATTAACTCTTTTTTTTTGCCTGAGGTCTATTGAAATTATATGGTCTTCTGGTTCTAAACGAGAGTCAAATTTCAAACCAATTGAAAAACTGTCACATTACATGAAGATATGTGCAGGTAATCTTTGATCTCATTTGTTCTTTATGTTCTCAAAATATATTTCTTCATTTTACTGTATTTGAGACACATCTATGTTTCGCTATAGCAGGCGAATTGAAGGAGGCTAGAGTTTCTGGAGTTGGATTAGTGCATTTTCAAATCCTGAGACGACATGGGAATGGAGAAATTAGAAATCCTGCGGATTTGATGTCTATGTGTGTATTTCGTTTCGGTACATTAGTTCTGGACTTGGTTTAAAAGAAAAGTAAGCAGCAAACTGGATACCTTCTAATCAAAATTGCATGTTTAACCCTAAATTATCAGTCGAAGACAATTTTATTTCAAATTCACACTCTTCCTCATTAGGAATTGGTAAGAAGATGACATTCTGAGGGTAACTCTCAAATTGAGAAGGGAGAGAAATGGATCAGGACGTGTGTTCGTGGAGAAATGGAGAGTGCGTGAGAGTTCAGTCGATGGGAGGTAGGACGTGGGAAGTTACAATTTTTTCAGTTATCATTAATGGAGCGGCGAAAGGGTTTTTCAAAGCTTCTCGGGGACTCCGGCAGGGAGATCCTCTCTCTCCGTTTTTATTCCTATTGGTGGCTGAAGTTTTTAATAAGCTCATGATCAATGCGAAGTATGAAGGTTGTCTTAAAGGTTTTTATGTGAAAGAAAATGGTATGGAAATCTCTCATCTTCAATTCGCGGACGACACAATTGTATTCTTAGATGCGAAGGTCGAAGAAGTTCAGAAACTTATGGAGGTTCTAGAGAGTTTTAAGGCTAAAACAGGCCTGAAAGTTAAACCTTGAAGAGTTCATGATGGGATAGGATTCAGCAAGACCGTATTCAAGAATGTGCAGATTTAGCAAGGTGTGCGATTGGTGAATTTCCAATTTCTTACCTTGGGATTTCTATTGGGGCTTCTACTAGGCTAAAATCGGTTTGGAATATTGTGATTGAAAGAATGACTCTTAAGCTAGCGCCATGGAAAAGAAGGTATCTATCGAAAGCCGGAGGGTTCAGCTCATCAATAGCTCATTAGCTGCCATACCTTTGTATTATCTTTCATTGTTTCAAATTCCTATTTGGTTGCGAAGAAATTAGAAAGGGCGATGCGGAACTTTCTTTGGGAGATACTATTGCTGAAAAAGTTACATTGGAGGTCGTGGAAAAATTTGTATTCCTAAGAGTGAGAGGCGGCTTGGGTACTCAGAGGGAATTTGAAGGCGACTAACGGCTTTATTAACCAAATGGTTGTGGAGATATGGGCGGGAGAAGACTAGTTTGTGGAGGAAAATTATTTTGAAATTTGGAGGCGTCGAAGAGGCTTGGTTACCCTAAATATTCTAAGAGAACCTGGATGGAGGGGTTATGGCGGGAATTCTTAACCTATAGCTTTTCTTAAAGAGGGTTCAATTTCGATTTGGAAGAGGAAATAAAACCAATTTTTGGGACGATATTTGGTGTCATGAAAAAAAAACTCTTAAAGAGTTATATCCAAGATTATGGAAAGTCGGTAGAAGGAAGGTCTCTGAGTTGAAGACATGAACATTGATAGTGGTAATGGGTCGTCTTTGGAACATTGATCCATGTAGAAGGCTTAAAGACTTGGAGATTCAAGAGGTAATGGAGTTTTCTAGACTTTTAGATAATCAAGGAGAGCTTACCAGAGACTGACGATAAGCGGGTGGAGGTCCAATAAAAAGGTATCTTTTAACATTAGTTCTTACTTTATGCTTGGCTTATATACATAATCGGGACAAATCATCTTTAAATTTTCCTTCTAAATACATTTGGAATAAGACAATTCCTCCTAAAAATTAGTTTCTTGGTGTGAGGCTGCCGCAAGTAGGAGTTGTTCCTACTCTCTCATGTTGTCTAGAAGGGGGGGTATGACGGTAGTAAATATTTGTGCATTTTGTAATCCCGATGAGCTGATGCAGCAGAACATTTGTTCCTTCACTGTTCTTTTATTAGGCAAATATGGGATCATTTTTACAACAACTCGGGTTTGTTTGGGTTCACCCGTGGACAATTATCAATTCCTTTGGAAGTGGAAGTTGAAGATCTCTACCAAGCCTCTCATTTTCTTGAGATTTTGTCTACCCTTTGCGATATGGTGGTCAATTTGGTTGGAAAAAAACCAGCATTATAATAGAGAATAAACAAAGAAGAAAAACTTTGAATTCTCTTATTTTGGATATCAAGTTGTTGTTACTTAGTTGGTTTTGTCAATGTTGATTCTTTTAAGAACATCAAGTTTGATGATTTTGTTTCGATTGGGTGAGTTTGTTTTAAAGGGTAGGTCTTTGTAAACTCCCTATTCGCCTCTCTTTGTATTCCTTTAGAGAGGTGCTATCTTGGCACTCTTTCTTTTATCTTAATCTTGCCTTTTTCAAAAAAAAAAAAAGTTATAATTTTTTTTTAATAATGTAGAGGCCAAAATCAATGAGAAGCTCTATTTCACAATATTCACTCCCGAATTGTCCACAACAGATTTTTGTGCAAGGTGGGAATGGAAGGAGAATCAAATGTTAGTTTCAATTAAAATTGCACAAGGAGAAGAGTTGATCTTAGGGAGAGAAGTAAGAAGGTGTTGAGATCAAAATGATGAACACATGTAAGGTGTGGTTGTATATGACTATGTATCGAGGAAAAGTAGAGTTGGCTTGCAAAGTGTAAGCGGTTTGCTTATGATTATGTATCTGGGGTATATTCAGCTGAAAAGGGAGTTCCATTAATTATGTAGTGATTAATTTTTTTTTTTTTAAATAGTTACCCCAAATAAATAAATAAATTTATTTTAAAAGTAAAAGTATTATTTCAGGGTTCTCCTTCCTGCTGTCTTTAAAACTTCGCAAACGAATACCTAGAAAATAGGCTTTGTATAAGAATTGCAGATCAAAAAAATCACTTGTCAGTACGCAAATTCATATCAGGCCTGGCGTTTTAGATCGGTGAATGTCTTTTTGTTATAGATGTTACCCTCGTTATCTTCGTACTCTTCTTCAAGATCTGGCCGCCACTTTTTCACCCTTTGCTGGCTTATCTTTTCCCACAGTTCCTTAGCTTCCTGAATCGATGTAATTTCGTTGAAATTTTTGGTGTTAGATACCAAGACATCGCATACCATGCTGATGACGCCCCTCTTTAAAGTGCCGTTCAAGTCTCTGCGACCCCTATAACTATGAGACCCACAGATCTCGCACTTAGAATTCCTGGCCCAGACCGTGAAGCATATAACCAGTAGGGAATAGGCTTCCCATCATATCCATTGGCAACTTGAGAGGATTATAAATTTGCTGCTCATCATCTTCATCTTCTATGTCTTCTTGGGAATCTCCCTCGTCGTCAACTTCTTTCATCCTCTCATCAACTGTCAATGCCTGTTTTTCTGGTTTTCTTTGGTTTCTTTAATAGTCTCAATTAGTATTTCAAACAATCGTTTCATCTTAGATTCTTTCAAGGCAATTCCCTTCAGCTCCGTTTCTCTTGACGCTACAGCGGAGACATCATTACGAGAACCCCTGACGAAGTGTTTTTGTCAATTGTTCAACAGGCGTGTGCTTGGTCGGAAAAGCCTCTCTGCCCGCTGCTGAAGAGTGCCACCTGATTTTAATCCCAAAGCAGCCAGTGCTTCTTTTAGTTTTTCATTACCCACGTCCATTAATTCATGCCCGTGCTGTAGTAGTCGAGATCGATTAAACAATCCTGAGACGAAATGTTGCCACCTTTACTCTCCCATCCTTGTATCTTACCTGCTCCCAAAGATCTTCAAAATCAGTTTCTACCTTTGAAAATATTCTGCCAAGGTCTTGCAATGGTTCTATTCGCTGAAAGAAATAAGTCAGATACTTCAGCAAATGCTCAGGTACTCTCTATATTGTCTGGTTAGCTTTAGTTTACATGGAATTTTATGTGGTTGGGAGAACACATCCAGATAAGCGGAATACTCTATTGGTTCTTTTGTTTCCTCGTTTAGCTTTGCAAACTTAAATTAATGTACTCATTGTACAGTTCATGCAAGTCAAATACCGTCCATGACCTTCCTCTTACTAAACTCCACACGAGGTTCTTGTGTCCAGCCGCTCCTGATCAGACTCCTCCTGCCGGTATGCAGGAGAATTTGGATGTTGCTTGTGATAATCACGAATCTCCTTCAACCTCTCATAAAGGCCCCGAACACATTGGTCTCTTCGGCAGTCTGGCCTCCCAATGCAGCAATTTCGTCCTTCCTCGCGTTATCGTTGTCTTCATAAATCTCAATAAGTTTTTCAGTGGAGGAATTAATAGCTTCAATCATGTTACGAACTCTATGATTCTGAAAGAAGCGTTCACGGTTTGAAGATGGTTTTGTTCTGAAAGATCTTTAACAATCAGACGTTCAAAGCGTTCACTTCCTCGTGTTTAGTCCTAGATTACTTCTAACAGTGTCATAAGAACATCTTTATCGGAGGTAGGTTTTTGCTAACTCAGAAAGAGTATTTTAAAGGGTTCTCCTTATCGCTCTCTGTTATTTTTAGAAGCTAGAGGATGAAAATCAAAGAACAATCAGACATATATATATAGTGATACATTACTTGGTATTCAAGAAACATATACTATTAGGAAACTACTAGAAAGCTTCTAGACTAAAATACGTCGGCCAGTAACCAAAATCAATACCAGGTGGATTTAGGGTATTTATTTTAGAATGGGAATCCTATTTTAAGAAGTTACATAATTTCATACTAGTGTCTTAGACATGAATCAAGATAATTGTATCAAGAAACAGGCAGAGCCTCAGAAAACACCAAGAAAAACACTCTTAAAGAGGAGGAAAAGAAAGGACATCTCTCTCCACTTCATATCCGAAACTATTAGCAATATTCCACGCACTCTAGATAGCAACCGTGCTGCGCACCGGGTAATACCTTTTATTTTGCATGCATATTTTTATTTGGATAGTTCAAAGAATGAAGCTTGGCAAATGATGTCTATTCCTTTGTTTATTCTACAGTAAATCAAGCTCAGGATTTAGGGTATGCAGGTAGAATTCAATAATCCCACAGAATCCATTTTCGTTGTATAAAGCAAAACTGCAGCAGCCAGCAGTTATATACTATTTTCATTATTGTATTAAAAGCCTCTGGCCCGGTTACGCACCAGGTGTGTAATGCGTTGTGCTTAAAAATTCCCATTGACCGACCCTAACTTTAACTTGAACTATAGCCTCATATCCTTTGAGTTGCCATCTTATATTTGTAGTCCTATGGTATGATTTTATCATCGTTTCATGAAGCCCTTACGGAAGCTCTTGGTTTGGCAATTGAATGGTGTCAATTTTTGATACAAATAAATAACACAAAATTGGTTAAAAAGACCAAAATCAAAATTTCCTGGGTGAAAAGGACGATCCCAGTTGAATCTTTTGTTAAATGGACAAAAATTTAAAAAATAGGCGGCGTGTAACCGAGTTTAATCTGTCCATTTTCAAATATTTTTTCGTATTTTTATTTTACCCAGGATCATCAATTTCATCCTTGCTATTTTTTAAGTTTTAAGCCGGGATGAATCGGGTTTCATCCTTGCTATTTTTTTGTCCATTTCACCCATAAAATTTTTTACTCGTCCATTTGAACCGTGTTTTAAATTTTTTTGGACAAATGACCCATTTTCCGAATAAATAAGTAAGATATCGTCTATGTAGATATGGACCCAAAACATACCTTATCCTTATCTTTGGCCTTCGGTAAGCGAAGATGATAAGAGCTTCTCCAATGGAATGTATGTGAAGATAAATGTCTAAGTCCACATAGGATAGACATTCATTTTCCCTAAAAATCTTCTCCAACCCAGCTTTTTAAATCAATGTGAAGATGACATGGCTTAATTTTTGTCAAGACATTGTCAAGGTGAATGTCAAGTTTTGGACATTCACCTTGACAATGTCAAGCTATCTAGTAGCTTTTGCTTCCTAAAATTAATTCCAATATATTAAATAACCTTTTAGAATTAATAAAATCTAAAATTTACTAAAAATAAAAAAATACATTTAATTCATAAAAAAATCACCAACAACACCATTGGAGATGAGATGTTTTCCCCCTAAATTTAAAGGGAAAGGTGGAATGAGGATGTGGTGTTTGGGTTGCCACCTAGGAAACACACACAGCCACCATTGGAGAAGCTCTAACACAATCCTTTTTCCAACGGAGCACCTGACACGGCTTCATTTTTTGAAACCGTTGTAAAGTTAAGATCCGATTTTTGTTTTGGTTTTTCCCAAGCAATCTCAATTTGGACTCCTATACCAATATTGTTGGAATAGTCGACTTCCTTAAAATTTGTAATGAGGCCTTCATTTGGTCGTTGTTGTGCGCTATATGCGTAATAATAAACTTCTGACATTTTCCCCTTTGGATGAGGCGAAGTTCGTCTCTGTATGGTATCTTTAAATTATATCCATCTTCATCTTGAACATAAAGGAAACAATAGTGGGTATTGCTTTGCCTTAAAACTCGGACGAATTTACTGATCCTATTGGAGAAATATTTTTTCGTTGACCATTATATCTCTGCAAGTTTTTTTGCTATTACCATCCCCTGCGATTAGAGCAGACACCTCTGTTATAGGTGAGTTATACTGGTCCCCCATTCTTGTATCGGTTTGCAATGACTATGAAACTATCTGGCACCCTTTCGTTTTTAGTTGGCCATGTTTGCCATTCTGAACCTTTGTGCAAGAACATTACTTTCGTGTAGCATTTTGATAACACCGTTGATAAAAAAAAATTATCCAACTTTTTTTCATTGTTTCATACCTGAATTATATTACACTCGATCTTAGAGTTTCTTCAATTTCAGCATCATGTATGGTTGTGCAAATTTCGGATCTTTGCCATCGTCCGGAACCAGTGTGTATGATGATTATAAACATTTTCGAAAACATAAGGAGCGATCATATATATATATATATATATATATATTTTTTTGTCTCTTGTTGCACCCATTGGTGTGAAAGTAATCATTGAGTTGTATTTTCTGATACTTTCGGAATTTTGTTAACCTAGATTCCTTCAAAAATGGGGGAGGTTCTTTCACAAGAGAAAAACTGAACCGTTCCTTCCTGACAACATATAAAAATTTTCTGATGAAAAAATAAAAATAAATTGGGATTCTTTCTTAAATATAAGGGAAATGCTTTGCAGTCATGTACAAACCTTTTGGCATAGCATTATCAATTTCCATTTCATTATTGATTTTGCTGATTGGTTCTCTTGCATTATAGGTGGATTTGATGCTGCCTATGTTGCAGCTCAGTGGGTTATATATATAACGGAAGACATTAGTTGCTTCTGGAAATATGATTCTCCCAATGCAGATGCGTCAATCAAAATGATTCACCTACATTAGTTGCTAGCACGTAACATGATAGGTGGACATGCGAGAAGACAGACCAGGTTACACATTATGTTATAATTTATTACTACGGGTCTCAGTCATTAAAAAAATTAATGTCATTGCGATGTTTGGTTCTCCCTCTGTAGGTATTCATCTAAACGACTCACATAAACATTAGTTTATGCGTTATTTTTTTTAATACTATTGCTAAGCCAATTATGCTCATTTTGTCATATTTACCAACCCTATAATTTTGGCAATTTTTTTTTCTGCCTGGTTTCCTACCTTCGCCCTTGCTATTGCAGGTTAAGAACATACTAAATTATGGAGTTCTTTAAGCAGATTGAGTGAGCTTACTGAACAGACTAATGCATATGAGGATTCTGAGCTTGCCCATAGATATCTTACTGAACTTCAACAGGTAAGAACTCTTTAAATCTATGTGGTCAATCTATACCATAAAAGTAGAAATCATATGTATCTTTCTACTTAGGTGCACTGTACCAGACAGTTGACCAAGAGAGAGACAAGAAATTAGATTAAACAAATAACATCCGTAGGAGGAATTCAAATAAATAAGACCTCTTCAACATCAGCAATGTCTGAGTATGGTTCCTCGGTGTCTGGCTGGTAACTTGGTTGCAGTCTAGGCTATCAACTGGTGATTGGACCCGTACGTTTATTCATTATGTTTGGAGTTTTTGGATGAAAAATTAAATTGGACTCTTTATGGAGCGTTGGGTAGATTTTAGCCTGTTCGATTGTACTATATCTAGGTCAAATCTATTTGTAGTGTATATACTTAATGGGATTCTATATTGTGGCAGTATGTAATTTCTAGGTTGGTTACTTTGATTACTGGTACGCCTTACAATCGTGTTTTGGTACGTTCATCAACTTTATTTTCAATGGTAGCTATCAACTTTATTTTCAATGATAGCGATCCAATTTGCATGCTTTGATAGTTTTAGAGTTGATATGTAGTTGATGATTTTTTTGTTAAAGGGAGAGCAAAAAGTGATCCGAGAAGCGCAAAAACCGTAGTCGACTCGCTAACTAGACTCATCCCTATATTTATTTCTAACTCGGACTAAATTATCCTTACTAGCAACCACACACGTTTCTCACATGTTTAAAGAAAGCTAAAACATTGTCGGTAGTCTTCTTCATCTTGTGTGAGAGTCATGATTCATGAACCCTAGAAAATTTATCTTCAAATTTGTGATAGTAACCCACAAATTTTGATTACGAACTGACTTTGTTACGGAACCATGGGTTTGATGAAATCATGGGAATAAATGTAGAACGACTTCATATTCATATGGTAATGGAACCATGGGTTTGAAATACAGACGTCAATCATTAATGGGAAGGGAAAATTTCAATGAAGCTTCTGAATACTAATCCTAAGCACCAATATTTCGAAATGATAAGAAATTCCTTTATAATTATAAATCTCAATCAGACACAAAGATGTTGTCTGCTGCAAAAATTGAAAAAATCCGATTAACATGTCCACAACAATTAACGATGCTTCATTCAAAGTAAGTATATTCAGGAAGAAGTTTATCGTCCTTTTGCTCGGACATTGTTCGTATCATCATAAATTGTGTCAAAGTAAACATACCATGCGGTAATCCAAAAGTTATTCACATCGGCATAAATCAACAAATACCGTAACCAATTAACAAGTTAGGGTTTTCTTTTCTAATAAAAGAGAAGAAGATGACAAGAGAGAGATTTTTATTTTATTTTACCATTTTCTAAATGTTTGTGTGATTAGTAAGGATATTTAAGACCTAGTGGAAAACTATACTGAGTTGGCTCTAGTTAGTGAGTTGACTATGATTTTTGCTCTCCTCGGATCACATTTTGCTCTCCCTTTAACAAAAGTCGTAGTTGATTGTGGTCTGTTTGATGTTAGTTTTGATTGTGGGAATGAGCGTTAATATACTGGTATTTGTTCTATAACCGATTTCTTTCTTTCTTTTGGCAACTAATTTTTTCTTTTGGCAGCTAATGGAAGGGTGTCAAAACTCGAGGCAATTTTCTTCTATTATAAGCGGTCATGATTTATAACCCCAAAGGTGTCACTATCCGTATCTAAACTCCAACAAAACAAATTGTTCAAAAAAACCCCATTTAACATAAATTGTCTATATTACCTTCTACTATTTAAATCACCCCAACAAAAATAAAAATCAACCCCACCTTTAAATTTTATTATATTATCACCACAGACAACAACCACCACCAGCAACACCACCCATAGAGCAACCACCACCGCCCGTGTCGTCGCCGTCGCCGCCACCCAGGCCACCACCGCGCACCACCGACCACCTTGCCAGCTGCGGCCAGGCCACCGCCGCCTCCACCGACCACCACGCGCCACCACCCCAGGAAAAATGATGAAACCAAAAATTGGTTTCACCAAAATAAGATGAAACAAATTTTGGTTTCATCATAAATGAAAAGAAAGAAGAAGAAGAAGAAATGAAACACAATAAGATGAAATCTTCCACCAAAATCAACCACCAGCCCCCATCGCCACCACAACCACTACTACCATTACCTCCTTAACTAAGACTACTTTCAACAAAAAACATTCCACAATAAGATGAAACCTACCACCAAATCATTTGCACCACCCCCATCATTTGCCACAACCACGGCACCACAACCACCATTACCATTACCTTCACTACAACCAGTTTCAACAAAAAATTATCCACTGTATCCCACCATCAAAAATTGCCTTCCACGGATATCAAATATTCAACAAAATGAAAAAATACGACCCGAATTAGGTTTCATCAACTTCAGCCAATTCATTACACTTTTACAATCCATCGTACACCTCTTTAATTGTAACCCATACTAGTCCTTTTGCTCTGACACACGAAGCTCAACTACAACTCTCATTGCATTAGAACCACCCTTACTCAATTAATCCATTCTTCATGACTTCCATAACTACGGTTAAGGCCACCACTACCAACATAACTTCTTCACGGTACTGCGGTATAAGTACGGACCACTATACACATTCTCCCAATTCGGACACACATATAATCAAAATCACCATTGTACATATAATTGAAACCACATGTTGTCATTTCTGAACATAACTTCAATGATGAAACCAAACACACCGAGTCTTCTAAGTGAGTTTGAATAAAACTAGACAAAAATCGAGTGAAACCAAAATTTGGTTTCATCATAAACTAATTTTCATCATTAAAATCTTTGGTTTCATGATAAAAAATAGGCAAGTTCATGATGAAACCAAAGTTCATGATGAAACCAAATTTGGTTTCATCATTAGTTTACTTATTTTCACCAACCAAAAGCTTCAAATTTGATGAAACCAATTTTGGTTTCATCATTAGTTCTTATTTTCACCAACCAAAGCTGTCGAGGAATGTGATGAAACCAATTTTGGTTTCATCATAAATCTGCCATTCCCCAATACAATATTGATTTCGACATTGAAGATGTACCATCATTTCTTGGTGATGAAACATCGAGAAGGTGGTGGTGGTGATTGTAGAGGATTGAATGAGGAGGCGGAGGTGTTGTTTGGAGCGGATCTGCAGAAATGCAGGTGTTGATTGTAGATGAGGTGTTGTTGGTGGTTGATTTGAAAGGTATTGGTGGTGGTTTTAGATGATAAAAGGAGGGGAGGCAGAAGTAGTGTTGGTGGCGGATATGATGTACTAGTGGGAAAAACAAAAATAAGAGGAGGCGGTGTTGTTGATGGAAAATCAGTAGACGGAGATGAAGAAGGTGAAGATGGTGTTAATGGAGGAGACGAAGGTGATGATGATGTTAATGGAGGTGATGATGATTTTAATGGTGGAGGATCTGATGATGGTGTTAATGAAGGAGACGGAGGTGATGATGATGTTAATGGTGGCGGATCTGATGATGGTGTTAATGGAGGTGATAATGTCAATGGTGGCGGATCTGGACACATCGGTTGGTTTGATGGTGGCGGAGCTACTGTTGATGATAGATACGAACATAAAGAAGGTGTTCTGGGACGAAATAGAGTGTTCTGCTCTTTGGTGACGAGAGTGTTCTCTTGGTGTTCGTGGAGTCTATTATTCTTTGTTGGTAGTGATAATGGTGGGCGAAGGAGATGGAAGAAAGAAAAAAATGAGAGAAGAAGAAGAAGGAGAAGAAGAAGAAAAGGTAAAAGGATATGTTTGGGTTTTTTTTAAGTAACAAAAACTAAATTTATTCATTATTATTTGACTTGGGGTTTTTTGTGCCACTTTTTTATCAAACAGTTTTTATTTGTTAAAAATAATATGACCGGTTTTTTCTTATCACTAGTTTGTTCACCTAGGGGTTTTGTCACTAGTTTTGATTAGCAAATTATTGCGACCTTCATCTACATAAGGATGTAGGATAACTTGGATGCTTATAAAAGGTGCTATAATTTTGCCTCATCCTTTTTAGATCTTCTTAAAATGGATTTCATAAGTTATGATCCTTCAAAAAAAAAAAAAAAGGTTGAGATATTGATTCTTAATAGATTAAATGTGTCATACCAGTTAAGACCACAGCGAACTAGAGTTACTAGACTATGGTAAAACAGAACTATTGACATAATTTGTGTATTGAGAATAAATATCATGTTTTAATTTTGATCATCGGGTGAAGTTAATGTGTGTTTTGTGTTTTTTTTTCTAGGTGAGGGTTCATTTCAAGTGTACTTCTTACGGGTTACATTAAAGGATGAGTATGATTAATGAGGATGGTCATGATATAGCAACTCTCTCCTCTCTATTTTCTTTTATTGATTTTTTCGTAGTTTGTGAATGAAGCGTTTCTAATTTTATGTGGTTTTGAGTTCATAAAAGATATGTTCAGTGTAATTTCCTTTCAGGTATTGGTTAATGAGTTTGTTAGCTAATTTTCTGGAAGTCACTCGATAACTTATACAACCCCGTCATAACTTTTTTAGAGAGAGTGGATTTTATGGTTGAGGAAAGAAGGTTCTATAAGTTAATGGGTAATTGCAAGTACATCGGATGTAAATTGTGAAACTTTGTTTAAAAATAGAGTGAACAGTGGTCGAGTTCAGCTTGCCAAAGAAAGGTGCAACGACATGATAGAATCTGGAATTGCAATCAAAAGGTATTACTGTTTCTTATGATTTTATTGTAACAATGATCATGACTTAATTATACAATGACGATATTGGTTGGTGAGAATTTCAGTTGCTTATTCACTTTCTAATTAGTAGAGTTTCTTATCAATCTCTTCCTTGATATTTTATAAAAAATTTTATTTTAACTGGAATTAGAAATTAGGGTTCCATGTTTTTACATGAGTAATTACTAACTAAGTAATGTACGACATATATACACTATAACAGGTTGTTAGAATATGAAGATATGTACTTCCTATAATCTAGATGGTTAATAAAGTGGCGGTCTCGTAATTAAGTGCGGGTTAATGTTTGGAGGTCTTAACGGTAAAAAAAGCACTTGGGGAATTCTGTTTACGGAGTGTCAACTCATTATAATTTGCATGTTTTAGTGGGAAAACAAAACATCCTAGAGAAATACTTGGTTACCAAATTTTGGGTGCTGATCGATAATGTTTCCATTCAGCGTAACTCATCTTGCTACGGGTATATTATTTTGATTACTTTATTTAGGCTCCATTTGTTCTTACAGGTGTGGCACCTTTGTATAACTAGGGACAAGAAAAACCATTTATGAAAGTACAAGTTCTGTAAACCCGTTGATAGGTGTAGAATACACCATGTTTACTATCTAGTAGTTTATGCTTTCTTTGCTTTTTCTCTTGTAAAATTATGTATTTTACGCTTGTTTTGAGTTTTATAGCTACTTTGGAGTGCACGGAGGAAAGAAGAAGAAATCACCCAATTTGAGCCAAAAGGGCAAAAAGGTCATTTACGAGCGATTGATATATGGAGCCAGTGGAGGTTAAGGGCAGCCCAATTTGGAGAATACTAAAGCCGAGGCCCGATCAAGGCTAAGGGGGTTGTCATCGGGGTACCCCTTATCTAATAAGTGTGGTGGTCTCTATCCTGGGTGTAACCATCCACCCAAATTATTACACAACCCTAAATTTCTCTTTCTCAATCAGTTTACTCGTTTTCTTCAACACACGAAAGTGAGAAGCGACCATAGGCTGCTAACATTATCGATCGAGAGAAACTGAGTTCTTCTTTGTCGAGAGAGAGAGAGAGAGAGTTCTTCTTTGTTGAAACCTCGAGAACAGCAGTGGAAAAGAGCTCGGATGATTCATAGCTAGGAGAGAGGAAGATGATGGGGCTGTATCAATTTGAGCTTAGAAGAGATAGGGATTGAGTGCTGCCGGTGAAGGCTGTGAAGCGAGATAAAGAATTCGAGAAGAAGCGGATGGGGTTTGAGAAAGGGAGGTGAAATCGGCAAGAGTTGCAATCGATTAGGGTTTCTTTGCTACCATTAAATTACTGTGATGATTCTAGGGGAAGAAGATGGGTTTCTACCGTGACCGGATCGAGAATTTGTGTGTTGTTGAAGAAGCGGGAAGGTTTAATAGCATGGTTGTGAGTTGAATTAACTTTTGGTTTGAGTTGAATTGACGTTAGATTGACAAGATTGTGAGAGAAGAAGAAATGGGGAGAAATTCTAAGTTAGGGTTTTGTAGATCGAATGGGTTAAGCATCAGAGTTGAAATGGGTTCGACTTGTTCGGGGGGATTAAGAAGATGATTGAGGTGGTGAAGGTGGATTGAAATTGGGTTTGTGTTGGTAATGAGTTTTGGACTCGGTGGAGATGGGCTTCTTAGAAGAACTTAGAGATGAAGAAATTAAGGTTTTAAAGGAATTGAAGGTTGCGGTGGCGAATTGAGTAATGGTGGTTCTTGTTATACTTGGTGTTGGTAATGGCTGCAAATTGGAAGATGAGAGCTATTCTGCTGCTGCTGTATCAAAATTGTGAGATGTTGATCTTGTTAGAATTGCGAGAAGAGAATGGGGGAGATTCAAGGGTTTTGAGCATTGAGAAAGCGGTACATTGTTTGGAGTATAAGTTCTGAGGCAATGGTGGTGCTGAGTTTGATTGCGGCTCGGATAGAGCAAGGTGGTGCGGGGCAATGGTGAGTAGAAGATGGTGAAATCTTTTGATTGTGCTTAAGGAGTTTGTTGATTATGGAAGCGGAATTGAACTCAAGATGGTGGTATACGGTGGATTAAAAGGCGGGCGAGTTCTAGTAGCGGCATAGCGAGCTTGGAATCGGTGGGTAAATCTTTACCAAAGTACAATGGGAATTCTGAGTCTTTGATTGAGGCAACGGAGCCCTTGTATTATCTGAGTTGTTTATGTTTGCATTGCAGTAGAAGAAGTCGATTCTTTGGTGGCACGAGAGATGAAAGCGGTGAGCGGAGAATGGGTTGAGTGAATTGCGAGCCCGGGATGGAACTGAATGGATATTGAATGACGAGTCTTGTGGTTAGGAATGGCGATGGATGTTTTGATCTTTGCGGTGAGATGGATTGAGGCCGAGCACTGTAGTTGTGCGTTTGCGAGAAGGCTAGAGTGAATTAGCGGGGTTGCGGTTTAAGCCATTAATGGAACAACAATGTGATGGAATAGCAACTAGAATTGGAGATATTGCGGAGAAAGGTGCGAGGCCAAGATAGGTACGTAAGGAAAGCACCGATGCACCATCTTGTGCGGCCTGATTATAACTGTGCAAATGGCTTTGCCAATACCATTATTTTGTCACTCGGATAGGTTAGGCGATCAGACTCGGACATGACTCATACGACTTCGCCTAACTTCGGTTTCGACTCGTTACTTTGGCCAGTCGACTCACTTGACCCAAACCGATTTGACCCGTTGGCCTAAGTGATCGGGTGGACTTTGGCTGGTCACACCGGAGATACTTTCCCGCGACTTTTCCTGTGGATTAGGCCATAATACCAGTTTTCCTGAGCCAAAAAATCGAAATTTTCTATGGACTTTTCTCATGGGTGTGAAGACTTGGACTAGGAATTGGATGGAGAATTGGACTCAAATTTGGAAAGAAGATGGAAGATGAGAAAGGCTTGGATTTGGAAATTGAATTGTTAAAGGAAAAGGATTCTATTCCTTGGAAGATTTGGAGAATATTGAAGCCTATAAATAGAGAAGTTCTACACCTCTCTATACACACTTCTCTACACACACACCTCTCTACACACACAACACTTTTCTTTTCTTATTCTTTGTGTGAACTTTTAACATGAGTAGCTAATTTTATTATTGATTGAGGATGAATTCCTAGTTCTTAATATGTTTTGAGTTTTGTTTCAATTCTATCTTGAGTTTTTCACATGATTATCGTTTGTTTTTACTAATAGGAATGATCTTAAAGACATTCATGATTGATTGATAGATTGTTTAGGTGGCCAACTAAATTGATTTGTCGATTTAATCTAATGCTAGTGAAAGTTAGGAGATAAGTAATCGTTTCTTGACTCTTTACATAAGTAGCAAACACGAGACCTTGCGGAGGGATTCCGTGGAGCAATTGTGTGTAGAAACAACGCTAGAAAGTAAACCAAGCGAACCGAGTTTAACTACTAGTACTAAACCTAAATTCATAGATCTTAATGCATTCGGGGAATTACATCTTGTAAGCGAACCTCAAGGTGGTTCTTTTGGATAGAATCCGATAACTAAGCGTTCCTGTTATCGGTGAAATAAGGGATTTTGGGGCTAGCTAAAGCGGACTGCTATCCTACGGTTGGTGATAATCTGTGACTAATAACAAGTAGAAAAGAACATAACTTGATTCATTGTTTAAGTAACGAAGAAGGATTCCTTGATCTTGTCTCTCTTATTGCTTTCAACTTTATCTTTTAATTGTTTTGTTTACTTTCTTTTGTTTTACACATCCCCCTTTTGTGACAATTTTACAACTAGAATCTCTTGCTCCTCGTGGGGAACGAACTTGACTTCCATTATATTATTTTTAATTGAGTGGAAATAAGATATTAATTTGATTGCACCTACGACACGCATCACCCGTCCAAATGGACGGGGCTAGTTCATTAACTGAACCGAAAGAGGAAATGATAAGTCTAATTCATAATGATTGACCCTTTATGCCTGATACTTCCTTAAATCATTTTATGCACAATAGTTGAGATAAAAAATATTAATACCCATTTTATGCACAATAGTTGAGATAAAAATAATTAATACATCATGTCAAAATAAAATAAAATATTACATCAAAGACTTAGACCGTCGAACATATATTTCTAAAATATTATGCCAACGAAAACTTGTTCCACTCTTACATTTTCATCCTTAATGGCGGTGAAATTTGTTAACTTCATGCATGGAGTGTTCGTATGTAGCAAAACTGTATGATTTTAGCAACTTACAAATCAAGTATGTGATTGGTTACTTGTGCCTACAAAATACATATCACAACCTAAAAGATGTATTATTTACAAATGGTTTATGGAAAGAGTCTCTATAAAGTAACACATTCCAGTTTCCACATCATTACAAATGACGGCATACAATTAGTAAATATACAATAGATGTAAGTAACTGACATTCCAGTGTCCACATCAAACGATTGTGCAGGCCTAGTAATATGAAGTGACAATGTATATCATGGTTCTTTGGTGGTAAGTTTGAAAATAATCCAAAAGAATTACCAACATATGCATATGTATCCCCCTTTAATCGATTTTGTGAAAACACAAAATAAGAAAACTTTTGTAGAAAGTGGTAAGCCACATGAAGCATATAAGAAAACCGCGACACCAAAATATAATGATGTGGGAAAAGAGAAAGCCAACTGAAAGATGTTGAAAATTCTATGTTGCTTGTGAAGTCATCAAATTAAGGTGAAGCACCTCGGCTCCTTGTACATTGATGCCCAGCGATGAGGCACCTTTGGCTTGACTTGCTAAAGTGCCCTCAGATATTATTTTAATTTTTTTAATTTTTTTTTTGCGAGTGTTGAGATAAAATCAACAATCACTTAGTTACCTTAATCACGTGGTTTCCATCTCTAATGCTTCTGTAGAGGGAAGATAGTTGAAAGTTCAATAATTTTGGAAAATGAGCGACAAATAGCTTCTACCACCAAGAAAGGGGAAGAAAACGACAACAAATAGGAGACAATGCAGTTCATGATCCAATCGTTACCACTTTTCCGTAGGTTCAAGAGTCGTTCTTACATATTCGAACATATCATCATTTTTTTTCTCTGTTTTTAATCTGACCATGCATTCAAATTAATTTTTACTTTGCCCATTCTTGAGACCCGATGTTGAGATTATTAGTCCCACATGGTTGGGTTATTTAAAATACTGCGGTTTATAATCTATTAGGGCCTCTCCACTCATTGCCAATTGGTTTTGAGTTGGATGCCCGTATTCTAATATGGTATCAGAGCAGGCTATTTGTGTCGAGTTAGTTGACCGCACCTTTACTCACGTCACCCGATTTAATTGTCCACGTGTTTGTAAGACCCGCCAAGGCTACACGTGAGGGGGCGTGTTGAGATTATTAGTCCCACATGGTTGGGTTATTTAAGATCCTGTGGTTTATAATCTATTAGGGCCTCTCCACTCATTGCCAATTGGTTTTGAGTTGGATGCCCGTATTCTAATATGGTATCAGAGCAGTCTATTTGTGTCAAGTCAGTTGACCGCACCTTTACTCGCGTCACCCGATTTAATTGTCCACGTGTTTGTAAGACCCGCCGAGGCTACACGTGAGGAGGCGTGTTGAGATTATTAGTCCCACATGGTTGGGTTATTTAAGATCCTGCGGTTTATAATCTATTAGGGCCTCTCCACTCATTGCCAATTGGTTTTGAGTTGGATTCCCGTATTCTAATACCCGAATACTACATCTGAGACCCACCATGTACTTTTTTCGCAAAATGATTCCAATTGCTGAAGTTGCACTGAAAAAAAACAAATAGATCGAGAAACTATTAATACGGGGCCATAAAAATTGAAATAACGTAGGTTTCCTATTAGAAATGTTAACAAACATAAAAAGTCAATGATTCAAATGGTAAGGAACCAAAGAGAACATAGAAAACTCATCGATAATTAAGCAAGTCAAACATTCGTAAAGATATTAAATTTTTAAAGAACTGATATAACCATGTTAATCGAGACTGAAGTTTGTATACCATTTCGATCTTTTTGAAACCGAGGGAGTATATGGTTTGACTTTGGAGCATTTAACATTTTCAGCCTTAGAAGACGTATCCATGTTTCTTTTTCTTCCAAAAAGTGGCGGAAGCAATCATATTTCAAAGATACATTATCAACATAACCATAATATACCTTGGTATAACTTCATAAGTTTCCCATCTGCAACACCAATGGTCTCTTCACCCAGCCTGTATAGTCTTTCTGACCATGTCGTCAGGACATCAATGTAACTTGAAAACAAAAAGCGGTAATTAAATACACATGTAGGATAGATAATTAGCAAGCATGCGAAAGCAGTTTCCAAATAAGCCACTATGGTAATTAAACTTGGTTAGAGTGGAGACCAAAATATCACTTGTTGTGTATCAGAGTGAATACACCAAATCGAATGAAAGGGCCGGGATATTTAACCAAAATGTAACAGTTTAAGTGAACCCATTCGGCAGTTTGATCATAATGTCCTTGCCATGAAATAGCTCCAGTAATTCCTATCTGATGTACAGATATTATTGGTGAATGAAACTTGCAAATGCAGAAACATGAGAATCCGACGCAACCAAAAAGCAAAACTGAGAATCTGACTCAATCAAAAAAGCAAAGTGAAAAAATTTCATGACGAAGAAAATCACTTGAAAATTTTCTGGAACTAATTAATCAAAGCCACTTTTTTTCCGATGGTGGGAACAGTTACACTTAAATTACTTTAAACCTTGTTCTTCATTTTTGTTCCTAAAAAATTAAAAAAATCACAAAAATGCATCACATTCACTCATCGAAACTCTGTCCAATTTTAAGAAGTTATATAATCAGTTTAATTCCCAAGAGTAAACAACCGATATAACATTAAACTAAGCATAATAAACTTCTTTAGTCTTACCCTTTTTTTATCGAATATCAGATAGATGGAGAAGATGAATTTGTCATGTGCTATCAATTTTGTTGGGTGATCTGTATTTCGTATAAAAGTAATACGCAATGACGAAGAGGGTTTGCTTTGTATGCTATGATTGGAATGACACATTGTGTTCGGGTTTAAAAAGTTGTAGTATATGCCCTTTGAAGAGTCGTGACAATAGAGCACAGCGGCGCCAACCTTTTGACAAATTCTCGCGACGGTTATTTGCTTGAATCTTTTCGTATGTTAGGTAACAACTATTGACCAAAAGACGCATTGATTCTATTTTCTTCGGAAAAAAACTGATATATCCACGTGGCTTCACTATTTGAGAGAAAAAAATGCAGATTATTCTGGGCACGCCATGTCAGCATCTACATTCTCCTTTATATAAAGAAGTATTGATTCTTCAATGGTGGTTCGATGATAATGGTTAAGATGTTGATAAGACTTTCATCTTGGGTAGTCAATAGTCCTACAGTAGAAACTCTTTTAATTAATACTCGATTATTTAATAAACTCTCTTAAATAATATTTTTGGCGGTCCCGAGTCGGGGACAACGTGCCAAATTAATAATTAACTAAAATTATAAGATAATACTTTTTGATTACCTATGTAGGTCCCATATGAAATATAAATTAATAATGCATTATATATAATACATTAATGGTTTGCGAAGATTATTTGAAAAATGATTTAATTGTCTTCTTTTTTTGCTAAAATCAATATTGCATTGAGTTTCATCTCTAATTTTTCTTATCATTGTAAGAATTTTTGGTTTTGTTTTCTCATAGCTCAACAAGAAATTATTCAATGTGATTGCGCTTTAATAGCCTCGTTTAAGTGAAAGGGCACTATTGTAGAACTTTCATCATCTTCTTCCACATTTTTATCGAGTTCCCATAACGTTCTCGATTATTTCTTCATCGGTCAACAAGCTGTCTTGTAACTTCATTTTCTTAGGATAATTTAGGACATCTTTGACATTCATTGAATTGCGATAGCCCAACTTCTCGATCAAATTTTGCAAGTCTAAGTGATTTCATTTTACGTGTGTTCATCCAAATTGTCTAAACTTATGTTATCGGTTGATCGAAGTTTACAATAGCCAAAGGTTTGCAAGTGTATTTGTACGACATCGATAGTCCATCTTTGAAATTGCAAGATTCATTGCATCTAACACATTTATTTTTTTCGATTAATTTAACGCCCTAATTCATAGCCTTCCAAAAGACCTCTATAAAATCGTGACAATAATGCATTTTAAAAGCTCATATAATCCATGCATCAAAAGGTTGAATTTTTGAAGTTGTGTTTGGTGGCAAAAAAACTAATTCAACATTTTGCGGTCCTTCAATATGATATGGTATTTTGTTTGTATAGAAACTAATTATTTGATATATGAAATTTATCTATAAGTTAATAAAGTATTAATTAATATATAAATTAATAATTATTAATTTATCGGTTAATTAATATCTCTCTTAATTAATAAATTTTGATGGTCCCATACAGCATTAATTTATAGAGTTTCTACTGTATTTATTTTGCTCCACTATTCAGCCGCAGCGTTAATAAGAGTTAACGGTATAAAAGATTACTTGAATGGAATCTTCCCAGTTTTTTTGCAGGCAATTCACATTCATCTTATATTTTTCGGGTCGAGAAGCAAAGCAATATGATATTGTTAATGTAGCAAGTCCTAAAGGAAAAAAAGTCCCGCCTAACTAACAGCTCGATAAGTTTTTGTATCTCATTTTTTTAAGTTATGTTTCATATAAATATCAGTTTTCTGGACCATGGCTATTTATTATTCATTAGTAAGCTATTTTGTGCAACTATAAAATTGAGGTTGTTGGAAATAGAATACCCATAAGAGTTGAAATGTTATTCCATCTATCTGTTACATTGTTTCCCATTGCAAAATGACAGATCGTGCGCATTGGATTTCAACTCTTGGTTGTTCGGCCAAATGTAGCTGCTTTTAGTCATTTTTTTCTTCTAATATGTATATGCAGTTGATTTGGAATTTTTAATACGTTTTTGGTTAACAAATTAGGGCCATCTAATTGTGAAAATTTTGACATTTTTCTTCTTAATTTATTGTTACAGCTTACGAGACAACAGTATATATAGGGCTTATAATACAGTACCCATGTTTAAGTTCCGAAATAAACATAACAAAACACCAGATCCCGTGCAGCGCCGGGCAAGAACACTAGTACAAGTTAATATTTATAGACAGCTGAATGGTGAGAACGGTATTAGAAGTAGACGCGCATTGGGAAACTGAACTTGGAAGGAGGAATTTTGGAAACTTGGCCACCGCCAGAATGTTAGTAGTAGGCATGAGAAATCTAGATCTTGTCTGGCCCTCCCTTTGCCGATCAACTACAAAACCAGACGCTGCTGAACGGGTCAGATGAATCAGCTTCAGATGACCCAAGTGAGTCAGACTGCTCATAAACTAAACACAAAATTGGTCAAAAAGACCAAAATCAACAATTCCTGGGTGAAAAAGACACTTAGGTTTTGATACTGTTTAAATAGCCAAAAATAGACACTTAGGTTTTGACACCTTCTCAGACAGATCCATTTTTTATTACTCCCCACTTCATTACACATCATTCCTCGATCTTTTATTTATTCTTAATCTCTGAGGTTTCACAATTTCGTTCATGGCAGCAATGATTTACAGCAACATTACAACAACTAGTCGCAGCAGGAGAAACGGCCATGGTCATACTTGTTTGTGCATCTCATGCATTGATGAATATGTAAGACCACTTCCTGCAACAACAATTGCTCGAATATAATTTGCAGCAAAAGCAACAAGAATTTCAACAACAATAATAAATTATTCAACTGCAGTTAAAGCAATTTCAAGAAGAACTGCAACTAAAGAAATTAGATAAGAGCTAGAAGAACAAATTCACATTCTAGCAAAAAAAATATGATCAAGAGCCATTCCGGAACAAATATGAAGAATTGACTTCCTTCATGTATTCATCAAGAAAATATCCTGAGATTAAATCTAGTTATTGTTAACCGCTGTTTATGAACTTGGGTTTAATTCTTTCTCAAGAAGCAAGTTTTGGATTTGCTAACAAGCCCAATTCATCCAAAAGAAATGTCGGAAGAGTTGATGAACCCAGAGTTGCAAGATTAAAAATAATTTGTTGTGGACGAAAACTTAACTGTTAAATTTATGTTATGTAATGTCTTACCAACAATTTCTTGATCTTTGAAACTTATGAGCATTTTCGATTTTATTCGCTGTTCATGGTTTTGATTTTTTCCTCTGACATTGTTCTGTACCTTGGGTTTTATATTCTACTATGAAATACAGAATGTACTAATTTTGAGTAATTTTATTACTTCCTGCAACTAGTTTTAGGATACTCAAGTGATTTCTTGAATTTCATCATGAGCATCTTACATTAAACTTTGATTTTCCCTGCAATGTCAGAATTTGAGTTACAAATGTTTGGCAAGTCATTTTTGTTATCAAGCTATTACTGTCATCAGAATCTTGTTCATCTCAAGACCATGTTCTGCTTTGGGCCCAAATATTGTCGTCAGCCAAATCGGATGATTTTGTAGCACAATCCTGACAGAGTTCCAGTAAATTCTTCTTAGGCACTACTTAAGGCATCATTGAGCTCCCAACAGTAGAAGTCCCTTGTAAAGCTGTGAAAATTATGAAACCAATGGACTTGCACTACAAATTATGAAAAACATTTGCTGTAGTGGAAAAATATGAGATACCAAAAGTTAAAAGTTGAGCCATATTCCAACAATCATAGTTACTGCTAGAAGTCTTAAACCTGACATATGAAAAGAACATTCAGAATCTAGGCATTGCAGGAGTAAATTTGTTACGAATGTTCCGCAAAGCATACAAAAGAAAAACATGGAAGTTCCAAGAACTGAATATAAGCCAAATTACTGGTACAAGAGAAGTTAGAAGCATGCTTTGAAATTTCATGTTAATTCGGCGGAAAATTTCCATTAACATGAGGCAAACGTATATAAATGAGGTTTCCTTTGCTAGCTCGAACTTCCCCACTGATTTTTGCAACAGAAGAGGAAATGTAGCCTTTTTTGCTTTTGGCCCAATCTATTTTTTTTTTTTTTTGTTAGAGGGAGAGCAAAAATGGATATGAGGAGAGCGAAAATGGATATGAGGAGAGCGAAAATCGTATTCAGCTCACTGAGTCAGACCTGTTCATTATATCTTTCTAACTCGGACTAAATTAACCCTACTATTTCCACCCATTACCAACTTCTAAAACTCACCCGTTCCCTGGACACCTCCACCACCACTGTCAACTCCATCACCACCCTTAAAGATTATCCACTGAACCAGAAAGCATATATATAATGGGAAAAATATGGTTTGGTCCTTTTCAAGGTGGTCCCATGTCTATTTGATCCTTTCACAAATCACCTTTTCCATTTGGTCCATAATTATTAAAATATCTAAAGTACCCCTATCTTATTTATTTTTTTCCTCTCACGTGAATGGTTTCTCTCTTGTTTATTTTCTCCACTAATTTCTCTCTCATTCTTACCTTAATATTTAAAAGTTTAAAATTTAAATATCTCTCAAAATATATGTCAAAAATTAATAAATTTTATATATTCGGAAAGCCCTCGACGATAGCTTTCCAACGAGTACCATTGTCGCTATGTTTCGGAGCTTTTAATTTTTTTCAATATAATAGTAGTTCATTCCGAGAATGAAAAAAAACAGACTTCATTTGAAGATGAAGATATTGATGTTTTTATATGGACTTCATTCCAGAAATGAAGTCTGTTTTTTTAGGCTTTTTATGGACTTCATTCCGGAAATGAAGTCTGTTTTTTTCATGTTTTTATATGGACTTCATTCCAGAAATGAAGTCTGTTTGTATATGTTTTATATGGACTCCATTCCAGAAATGAAGTCTGTTTTTTTATGCTTTTTATATGGACTTCATTTCTGGAATGAAGTCTGTTTTTTTTCATGTTTTTATATGGACTTCATTCCAGAAATGAAGTCTGTTTGTATGTGTTTTATATGGACTTCATTTAAGAATGAAGTCTGTTTTTTTCATGTTTTTATATGGACTTCATTCCAGAAATGAAGTCTGTTTGTATATGTTTTATATGGACTTCATTTTTGGAATGAAGTCTGTTTTTTTTCATGTTTTTATATGGACTTCATTCCAGAAATGAAGTCTGTTTGTATATGTTTTATATGGACTTCATTTCTGGAATGAAGTCTGTTTTTTTTTAGGTTTTTATATGGACTTCATTCCAGAATATAATAGTTCATCAATGTAGTTCATTTTGTAGAATGAACTCGTATAATAGTTCATTTTATAGCTAAAAAATAAGGCAAAAAAATAAAAGCTCCGAAACATAGCGATAATGGTACTCGTTGGAAAGCTATCGTCGAGGGCTTTCCGAATATATAAAATTTATCATTTTTAGACATATGGTTCAAAAGATATTTAAGTTTTAAGTTTTATTTATTTATTTTTATTAAGTGAGAGAAAAAACAAAGGACTGTGACATCACCTTAGGACCAAACCATTATTTTCTAGGACCAAACAATAATATAAGGGTGTTTTTGCCACTACAAGATGACATTTACATCATCTATGACATCACCCTAGGACCAAACTATAATTTTTAGGACCAAATGATAATTTATATTACTAAATAGGACCAAACAGACAATTGACTAGGTCAATTGGACTAAATCTCTCTAATATATTATTTCTAGGACCATATGGTATTTCCTACTATATATAATGGAGATAGAGCCAAAGGGGACTTACATATACATATTCCTTATCAAAGCATATACACATAATGGAGATAGAGGGGATTTAGGTATACAGATCCTTATCAAATTTTATTGGCGAAGCGAAGGTGATGGAATGGTTGATTAATTATGGGACACTTTCGAGAGAGGAATGAACGGTTGATTAGTTATGGGATTGTTTACGGCCTCGGCAGTGATGGAGCTATCTAGCAACATTAACGTTCTATGCTAGATCAGACATGTCAGTCCAAATTTATTTTTTATTCTCTATTCCCTAGTTAGCTATGATAAATGGACATGAGAAGATTCATTATCGAAGACACGAGGTATTAAGCCACTGTCATAATTGGTAAAACCCACGGAATTAGAAAATCTTTTACGTTTTAGTCATGTAGGTGGTGGAGACACGGTGGTGGTGATGGAGTTGAATTACGAGATACTGCTCTAGATTAGGTTAACAGATGTTTTGTGTCATAGGCATGTGAAGGAAATGTGTGTCAGTAATGGTATTTTGGTCCGAGTCAAGAAAATACATCGAATGGGTTCTAATTACCGAGTTGAGTACGATTTTTGCTCTCCTCGAATCCATTTTTGCTCTCCCTCTAACAAAAATCTTTTTTTTTTTTCCATGAAATCTGAAGCTCTACAAATTGGGCAATTAGATTGACATATCGAAGTTGTAAACTAGAGAAGAATCCACTTGGGTCAGAATGAAGGTGATTTAAGCCTAAACAAGAAAAAAAAAAAACTCAGATTATCCTATTTGCACAAGGCTATGCACCACCAACAGAACCAGAATTTGGCATCAACAATTAAATTTGAAATACATGAATTACAAATAAAACAACTATAAAACCAATAAGAACTTCAAACTAAAGCACCACCGAAAGAGCTTTTCCTGACAAAGCCTGATCCACATCCATAACTATTTCTGCGAAACTCGAGAAGAAATCCAATTGCCGTTAATCCGTTCTAGATGAGCCCTCAATTCATTTTTCACTAATAAGATAAAAGTTTTTGCAATTGAATTTGAGAGAGGAATGTGAAAGATGCTATTATATGAATAAAAAGTCTAATTTGAGAGTATTAAGAAGAGAATTTCTAAACTGTTAACCACAATTGTGAACAGGGTTAACCCTGCCTTAAACTGTAAAAATAAAAATAAATGGCACCAACGGAGTTGCTGCTCCATCTCATCTGGAAATATTTCTGGAGGGAAAGGAAAATCATTACAAGGACATGAGGTTCAACCGTTTCTGCACTTCCTCGACAACACTATCCCTGTCAACCAACTCCTCCTTGCTGGATTGCATGTCTTTAATTTTAACTTGGTTGGCACTTCTTTCTCGGTCACCAACAATCGCCATCAACGGGATCCTAGACCTTTCGGCTAGTTTCTTATGTTTGTCTAATCTTGTATTGACAAAGTATTCTGCTTTTATTTTGGCACCCCATAGTTCACTCACTAAATTAACAGCTTGCCTCAAATTAACAGCTTCCCTCAAATCATCTCCCCAAATACAAACCAAAACTTCCGTTTCTGTAGCGCGAATCGACTGGTTATCCATTATGCTAAGAACTCGTTCGATTCCCAGGCTGACACCAACTGCTGGGACTTGATTATTACCTAACATTCCTATAAGATTGTCATAACGACCTCCAGCTGCGATTGAACCAACCTTTTTACCGTCTTTAAGAACAGCTTCAAATATAACCCCAGTATAATAGTCAAGACCTCTTGCAAGACTCAAGTCAAAAACCACTTTGTTTATGCATTTTGAATCTTCTAATAATTCGAAAAGACTCTCTAACTCCTTCAGTGCAAGACTAGATCCATTATTTTCTAGGAACTGGCTGTCCTGTTTCAACTCAGACAGCAACTCCAAAGGAGGTCCACGTTTCATTACAAGGGCACCAATTTTATCCGCAATTTCAGCAGTTAAGCCCTTCTTTTCCACCATTTCTTTTTTGATAGCCTCAAATGGTTGCTTGTCTGACATATGCTTGTCTAGCTTATCAATGCTAGAGCATATTGTTCTGAACTTTTCTGGTGGAACTCCACAAATTTCCAACATTCCATCAAGCAACTTTCGGTGATTTAGTTTGATCTACAGTAGGAAAAGAGTAAAACCATTAACAATGAGCAGGCATAACAGTACTGACAAAATTTCAAGAATCCACCATAATTGCAACATGAAGAATATAAGAGAATTAAAAGAAATACCTCATACTCCCCAATGTTTAATTCATCCAGCAGCTCGGTCAAAACTTTAACAACCTCAAAATCCGGCCCCATTGTGCAATATTTACCAGCAATATCGAAGTCGCACTGGTAGAATTCACGGAATCGGCCCTTGGATGGGTTGTCCCTCCGATATACTTTGCCAATCTGGTACCTTTTAAATGGCCGGCAGCCATTCATAGCTACATATCTAGCAAATGGTACAGTCAGATCATACCGTAGAGAGCATAGCTCACCACCCTGCAACCATTTTCAACATTCTCAACTAAATGTTTAAATAAAAGGAAAACAAGTTCCCAAGTCCGGGCGCACATAGTGCATATTAAGATTGTTCAGAAAAATTATATCACACTAACCAGGAAAAAACAAGACCAACATGCTACATTTTCAAATACGATAGAAGGCTTGGGATTTTAGTAAAAACCAGAGCTCAAAGAAGAAGATGAGTGGCCTGTATGACAACCAAAGAAGAAAAATATTATTACCTGATCAGCAAGGTCAAACACCAGCTTTGAGTCTTCACCATATTTTCCCATGAGAGTCTCTCTCAATTCAAAAACTGGAGTATCAAGGGCCATTGCTCCGTGCCTTTTAAACACCCCTTCTATGATTTTAAATACTCTCTCCCTAATGGCCATTTTCTCTTTTGCAAAATCTTGAGTCCCCTAATAAATCAAAAAACAAAATCCACCAAAGTCAGCCAAAGAAAAGATTGAACATTAAAGACTACAATCCAAAAGATAATGTCTCTTCTCACCTTGGGACACTTAAGAATGCTCGACCCATTAGATTCTACCATCTCCCTCACTTTCTTCAAAAACGTATGAATTTCCGCATCCTTTGGCTCAAAAAACAAAGAAAGACCACTAACCAATTCATTCAAGAGGGCAGGATCCCCGCCAGACTTTAACCTATCCTTAAGAAGCTTCTTTATTAAATCAGTTCCCTTATCCACCTTGTTTTCCTTCGCTTCATCGGTTTTGACACTTGAAGATACGACCGGAACCTCTTGACTACTCTTTATTGACTCCATCCTTTCAATTGAAAGAATTGCCAATACTGCTTCCCAAGAAAAAACATATCTGACAACGGCCACTAACTTGCTTATATCATGAAACAATGTAAGATAGTTCCGTTTATATGCAGCTAGTGTTTTCAACATACACTCATCAATATTAGGGCAGCCACTTTGAAACATCTCCCCCACCTTGGAACCAGCAGCATCTGCCAATAATCCAGCTCGACAGAAACTACTTTCACCTAGCTGCAGGACCGACATTGCAAAAGAATAAAATGTCTTCACTAGTAGCTTCTCACTCCCCCGAAGACAAAAATGTCTTCACCTCCTTGCTCCCTCCACTACTCGACGAACCATCCTTACTAATTTTCACACTATCATTCAGTGCAGCGCGTGTTATTGAGCGTATCTGCTTAACACTTTCTCTAAAACTTCCATGAACCTCAGTTATCTCAGTTATCAACTTACAACCCTTAGTTTTACCATTAGATCCCTTAAGTAAAACCTTGAAATCCCTAGCAACAGATACCACGTCATTAATCAAAATCTGGTCACCGGAGTCCAATGATCTAATTCCTAATACAGATGTATCAGCCTTCAAAGCCTCACAAGATAATGCCGCAACAGAATCCGCAACAGTCGATAAACAAAACGAACAACAATCCAAAACTGCACAAATTCCAGCACCATAACCAGATTGCTCTAAAACATTCAGTTCCCCAGGAGTATATCCTGTGTTTTCTAGAGTCCTACCATTTAACCTCAAAAACGAATCTAAAAACCCTAAAGCAGAAGAAAAATCCAAAGTTTCAGAATCAAAACTATCTTGGTTTAGGGTTTTGCAAATTAAATCGGGAATTACAAAACGAATATCAGTCTGATTAGTGAGTATGAATCTGTTGAGTAGTAAAACAAGACATGCACGAGTTTCTACTAATGTAAGAAAATTCTGGACAGGTTTTACATCATCAGGTAAGGAGTTTCTATTGAGTTTGAGTTCTTCATCGGGAGAAGAATCTAGTTTCTTCAAATTCTTGGAAACTGAAGAATCGATGTTTAACTTACTGAGAGTGTTAGCAACGGCGTACAGATGATGAAGAAAGAGATGAACCCTTTCCTCCGATTATTACCTCTGAAAATAGAGATTCCCCGTCCATTGTTGATGGACTCCCTCAAATCGTTTTCTGTGTGGTGTGAGTATTGAGAATTCGACACTAAAAACGATTTATATATTGATTGGATATGAGCCGCCTAAATCCTTTTGAAGGAATAAAAACCCTAGAAGAAGAAGTCTGAAGAAAATAAGGAAATAGAGAGAAACCTAAAATGTGAACTCGGTTTCCTAAAGAGAATTTAACGGGGATGTCAAAGTTCTCTACGTTAACTGGGGTGTTTGGACGGCGAGAAATTACTTTTTTTAATTACTCCCTCAGTCCCCTTTGGAAAGGTGGAAAAGTGTATTTCTTTTAAAATAAGAAACTTTTTTTATTTTACTTTGTTTTACTATTTGTCCAATTTCCAATGCGGGATATAAACTTTTTTTTTTGCTACGAAACACACCATTCATTAACAAACCAGGGAATTACAGATATTATTCAAGTTTACATTCTTAACAAGAGAAACCAGAAAAGAAGGAACATAATTCGAAAGACTCTTAAGACTAAATTTCCTAGCCCGATGAGCAAGGCGATCGGCTAGGAGATTATTCAAACGCTTTATATACACTACCTTAAAAGACACTGATGAAGAAATTAAACTCCGACATTGACTTAAAAGATCACCGGATCTCCAGTCAACATTAAGACTAACACCATTAATAAACTGCACCAGCTGAAGACAATCACTGACGAAAACGACATTGGAAAGATTCATCTCTTCTGCCCAAGAGATGACCAAAATTAGAGCGGCGACTTGACTCCTACTTTGGCTCGTAAATCAATCCAAAATCAGCACGAACACTATTTATATTTCCTGCAATGTCACACCAAATAACACCCAAACCCATGTGAAAACTTTTGAAAGAACCATCCACAAATATAAAATGCTCCACCTGCTCTCTAAGAATCTTAACATTACAAGAAGAAACAGACTTATGAATCTACGGAAAACATAAGTGTTAATCATTCTCTTCGTATCTAAAATGGTCTTGTTCATATCAATAGAAGCATCACTAAAAGACACATTACACCTTAACTTCCAAATGCACCAAAGCACTATGGAACCAACACTAGGCCAAGAAACAATAAAAGGAGAATCACCCATAGCAGAGTCATGCCAAGCCAGAAAATAGTCATCAATCCAATCCAAATCAACAGAAATCATATGAAACAGGGAAACTCCAGTCCATATTTGTTTCGCAATGGAGCAATTGATGAACAGATACATAACAGTTTCCTCATGATTATGACACAACGGACAACTGACATCAGCAGCAGAATTATACTCATGAATTAAAGAATTAACCGGCAACATGTAAGCGAAAATTTTCCATAAAAAGAACTTAATTTTAGGCAAACAGTCCACACCCCAAACTTTCCTCCAAAAAACAGCATCATCCGAGGAAGCCATATCATTTTTATAAACACGATAAGCTGATTTAATGATAAATTTACCATTCCTAGTATGCATCCACATTAAATCATCTTTCTGGTATAAACTTAATCTAATTGTCTTAATCCTAGTGACTACATCAGGAGAGAACAGTTCCATTAAAAGGTTAACATTCCAATAACCATTCTGAGTATCAAAAAGTTCATTAACATATGTATAATAAATATTAGAAGGATGACCTGAAACAGGAGGAGCAGAAAATCCCGGTATCCAATTATCCTGCCAAATCCTAGTAGAAGCCCCATTGTTAATATTAACCACCGAGTTAGCTTTTAAAAATTTTAACCCTTTCACTATACCTTTCCAAATCTAGGAAGAAGTATTTGCCGCCTTATCGATTTCAAGCAAATTTTGGTTAGGAAAGTACTTATCTTTCAAAAAAATGGAGAGTAAGCTATTGGGGTTTTTTTATAATACGCCATCCGAGTTTACAGATAAAAACTCTATTGGTAACAAAAGTGTTTTTAATACCCAAACCACCATTAAGTTTAGACTTACCTAAATCATCCCAAGATCTAAAATAAGCAGCCCTCTTTGGATTCTTTTTTTAGACCACCGAACCTCCTCTATATAGAAACTAACTCAAAATGTTTTTCGGCGGGGAAAAGCAGACCAAATGATAGATGGCTAGATTAGATAAAACATGCTTGGTTACCACTGTTCTACCAAAGAACATTAAGATTTGTTTTTTTTTTTTGAAGAACCTAATCTAGCATACAAATTATCAATAAGAAATTTAAAGGAATTAGTTTTATTCTTCCCAATAAAGAGGGGGTGCCCAAGTATTTTTCGGTGCTACTAAGGTATTTCATCTTAAGAGTCCGAGCTAAGTTTTTTATATGTTTATGATGCATTTTCCCACAGTAAAAAAACCAGATTTTTCTAAGTTGATAGCCGACCGAGGCTTTCGCAAAGACATTAATGATATTGAGGAGATTCTAAGCATGAGAGGCATTTAAGTTTTAGTAAACGGCATACAATCGTCGGCGAAAAGATGAGATATAGAAGGACTATCTTTCTTAAACTTAAAACCTTGTATCAACTTATCCTCCTCAGCTTTAACTAGCATTCGAGACAAAACATCCATACAGAGAATAAAAATATACGGTGACAAACAATCCCCTTGCCTAATACCACGAGTGGGATAAAAAGTATCACCAGGGGAACCATTTACCAAGACTGAATACGACACAATGCTAATGCACTGAAAAATCATTTGACACCACTCATGAGAGAAACCTAATTTCTTAAAGACATCAATAATAAAGGGCCATTCTAGCCTATCAAACGCTTTAGAGAGATCAAGTTTTATTGCAAGGTGACCACTAGTCGAGTTTTTCTTTTTCGTTTTAAAAGAATGCAAGATTTCATGAGTTATGACAACATTATCATGAATCTGTCGATTAGCTACAAAAGCAGACTAAAAAGGCGAGACCAAAGAGTCCATTAACAACTTCAATCGATTAGTCAAAATTTTCGAAATAATTTTATAGACTGTGTTCGATAAACTTATGGGTCTAAAGTCATGAGGAGAAGAAGCATTCTTGATCTTGGGAATGAAAGAGATAAAAGAAAAATTAATCTGTTTCAAAAGGAATCTATTAGTAAAGAAAGCCTGGACATGAGAAACAACTTCAGAATGAACAATCTCCCAATTATTCTGAAAAAAAACGTGCGAAACTCATCACCCCGGAGAACTCCAAGAAGCTAAATTATTTACCGTGTCCCTAATTTC
>JAJJWW010019284.1:0-22425 GCA_023531295.1 Papaver armeniacum | reverse complement strand
GTGTTATTTCTATTCCGCATTATATTTGTTTATATAATTGAAATATCTCAGGTTAAATTGCGTTGTTCAATCAATTAGAATATCCGACCTTTTGGTTGTTGATTTAAATTGATTGACACTTGGATATTGGTCTTTGGTACCATCCAAGTTATCTCTCTTTGATAAAGACTCGCAGATTTCTATTTGCTTGAGTAAAGATCAAATCGAGAGATTGAGATATAAACTATTTGATATACTTTTTATCTAGATTGAGACTGACTGTCTAGTTGATTCTCTAGAAAGTATATTGGAGTTTGTCCATACAGATTGCTAAGCGAAATATTAGGTGTGGTTGTTAGACCCCCGCTTTTTCAGAGCAATTTTTTTCTTGATAACATATTGAAACTAAATTACTTTTGTAGTTTCGGATTTAATATTGGTTATCTAAAATGGTATGTGAAACCTTCGTGCTTACCTCTTATATGTTGTATACGAGTCTTATAGATTTTTAAGATTCTTTCGGTTTGTCCTTTGTTTGCTCGAACCTTTGTCATTTTGTGACAAAAAGGGGGGAGAAATATATGGGGTAAACAAGTGATTATATCTAACGAAAGAGTAAAGCATTGACTAAGAGGGAGAAACATATCATATTGTTGTGTAGTAATTCTTACTACAAAAGGGGAATAACAAAGATGTTCGGATTGAATATTTACCTAGCCTACCTTTAGGGGGAGTAAAATTTTTTGTTATTCAAATGTCAACAACGACATTTGTTGATTGAATATATGCAGGTTATTGTGCTGTTGAAACTTGGAATTAAGCGTATGAAGAATGAGTTATTTTGTAATTCGTTTAGCTCCATATGTAATAAGAGTTTTGTCACTAAAATTGACAAATGGGGAGATTGTTAGAGCATAGCTCGGTGGAACTTACCAAGTGTTGGTATGTCAAGTTTGGTTGTCATATTTTAGTATCAAAACCCATCTAGAGTCCTAACGTTATCTTTCAAGTCGTTCTATATTGAAAACATAATTGCGAAGTCTGTATATACTTGTATATATTATATACAATACTCTTGTGATGAGACAGGATCATAATAGTATGATCATAGTATTAAGGAATTAAACTACAAAGTATAACGCTTATCTTTTGAACTTCATAGATATGACATCGACATAATCTTGTATATATTGTTATGATTATGTGTATGGGTTATGGTGAAGATTTCATCCTAGGAAACAATGTTTTACATTTGTTTAAAGGAAGTACATTCATGAACTTATTTCCGTGAATCAAAGGGAAATCAATAAGTTTATTGGTCCGGCTATTCATTGCATATCTTTGGATGACCAATATGTCTGAGTTGGTAGAACCGATCTTAACTCAGGTTATGTATCTTGGTATTACCGATCACAATACCTAGACTTATGACTTGGTATGACCGATTACGTAATCGGTGTAACCGATCCTAAGTAATCACCATGAGATGGTATGATCGATCCTTGTAATTGGTGTGACCGATCCTGGTAGTTGTTGTGACCGGTCATAAGTATTGTGTACCGATCCTTGTAATTGGTGTGGCCGATCCTAGTGACTAGTATGACCGATCACAAGTAGATACCATGTGTAGATGAAACCAATCCTTGCAATTGGTATGACCGATCCTAGTGACTTGTATGACCGATCACAAGTAGGTACCATATTAAGGTAGAACTGATCCTAGTGATTGGTATAACCGATCTGAACCCATGTTTGTGACTTGGTAGGACCGATCATAACTAACCATTGTGATTTGGTATGACCATTCACATAGTAGTCTTGGAATACTGGGCAAACCAATTCTAAACTTGTTTGGAAGTGTGGTACAACCGATTCCAAGAAGCAAATCCATGTAAATATGAAATAAGGATTTGCAAAGAAAAGATGTCAACATACTTTGAACGCGAAAGAAGATCTTATCATTTATTTTTCATAGATATTCCTTGGTACTCAAGGTGATCCTGCCAAAATAAATTAAGAATCTTTTAATTAAGATTTTTTATTTTATATGCTTTAATTACCAACAATTAATGCATAGCTCTAGAGAATAAAAATTAGTAATGTGCGTTTACTAATAAGATTTCTATTGAGAGATTTCTTAAATATTGGACCAACATTTATTGGAATTAGGAAAACCAATTTGGGCATTCATTGCATATCTTGAGAATATTTTCGGTTTTGGAAATTCCTTGGTGTCCGAACATCCTTGGTTTATAAATACCTAAGTTTGCATTTCTAGCAAACTATCCTAAGAGCCAGGAAAACTTTATTTCTTGTTGTTTCTGGTGGAGCCGTCTATTCGGAGAGGAAAGTATCCTAATTAATTGAAATCTCTTACGACCGCTCGTTTAAAGACTTACGTGGGATCAAGAAGCTCTACTAGAACCGTTGGTGGGAAACTAGATAATTGCGGTGTTATTAGTTTTCGATTTGATTTGATTGACTAACGGTTGTTGAAACTCTGATTGCACCTAGTTTGTTTATGCTTGAGAATCTTCTCTTGATATAAGATTCACTCGGACTAGATCAAAGTATCGACGGGATCTTTAGAATCATTGTTAGATCTAAAGATATCTTGTGATAATCCATTGTTAAAGACTCCGTTCTATGCGTGATTGATCACAAGATATTCAAGTGGTGTTGTGCAGGTATTTGAAGATAATAGAAGACGAAGAAGACGAAGAAAATTCTTATTAGTTTTCGTATCTTGTGGATTTAGTGCACAAACCTTGATCAGCTGGGATCAACTAGAATCGATTTATCTTTGATAGATATTAGTTGCATGAGATCGGCATTCTCCATATTTATCATTGAGATATATATTGATTGAGAGTGAATCTATACTTGACTATTTCGTAGTTATAGTTAGATTGATCGAACTGCATAAAATGAGTTTATTAGATTAAACGGAAGAGCCGTTGTCAACGACTCATCTATATCTTTAGCAAGATTGATTAGAGTGGTTACCAAATGATTCTTCCTTTGCTTTGTTTGGAATTCGATCCAAAGGACTTGTAATTCACGTGCGTGACTCTAGAAGTCGAAGGCGCAGGATACTTGAGGAACTAAGTAGCTAGGGGTAATCTTCTTGGTCTTAACTATACGAAGTTGGTATTAGATTTTGTATAGCACTTAATTAGAGTATTCAAAACTGGACTAGGTCCCGGGTTTTTCTCGCATTTGCGGTTTCTCGTTAATAAAATATTTTTGTGCCATTTACTTTTCTTTTCCGTTATAATTATTTTTATTATAATTAAAAGTAAAAGTAAATTACACTTGTACGTTAACTCTGTAATACTTGATAGTGATCCAATAGAGTTTGGTTATAACCGAACCTATTATCAAATTTCACAAAATATTTCTGCATTTGCGGTTTCCTCGTTAACAAAATATTTCTGTGTCATTTACTTTTCTTTTCCGCAATTATAATTAAAAGTAAATTACACTTGTACGTTAACTCCGTAATACTTGATAGTGATCCAATAGAGTTTGGTTATAATTGTTGTAGTATTGTCTCGATATTGTATCCATAGTCAATCATACAAGTTATCTTGTTGTTGTATTGTCTCGATCTTGTATCCACAAACAATCACACGAAGTGTGAACTGAATTTTCGTATTGTCTCGACTTTGTCCATAGACGATCACATTCGGTAGAGGACTTATAGGTTGAAACACAAAAGATTGTTGTTAGAGCACCTTTGCTCGAATCGAACTCGCATGCGTTGCTATCTCAAGCATGTTTGTCAATGTTAGTGATCAAAACTATAAGTCTTGATTTCTAGCCTATTTATAGATGTCTCGGACTAGGACATAGATTGTGTAGTTGAGCTTAGACTTCACGGCATTCATCATTTGAAGACGAAGAACTACTAAGGGGAGCTTGTGGAACTTCATCGACAAAAGGTATGTGGATACTTAAACTCATCTATCACTTGGAAAGTCTATTTCTACTTTATATCCTATATTGAAACATAAGTTGTATTACAATATAGTTTTCTATATACACATTTGAGATTTCGAAATGAGTTTATCTCGCTTACATATTTCTCGAAATATGTGTTGGCAAGCTTTCGCTTGACCAAGTTCATCTTATATCATGTGAAAATTGCCGAGTAACATCTTACATGGTTTGTGTGATACAATCATTTGGTGTAGTCTTGGAATGTTTAGTAATGATTATTTCAATATCTTGAAAATTGCTTTGATGCTAATAGTGTGTGAAAATGGCTATTGTCATCCTCTAAGAAAGTTTCAATGATTGAAATAAGAGTTTAGAACACTTAACCATTATTGGATATGTCATGCTGTGCACTCTTGCACATATGTAATCCATGTCCGGGAACCATAGTATGCGCACCCGTTTGCGTACCTGTTGGTTTGAGAAATCCGGGAACCTAAGTATGCGTACACCGTTTGCATCTTGGCGTTCACAGTTCATGTCCGAGAATTTCTGCTTGGGATTGAAAGTTCGCGTACCCGTTTTCATCTTTGACAAACCCAATCTTAGTCCGGGTATTTTAAGTATGCGTACGTTTGCATACTTGAAGGTTAAAGTTCTAAAATCGGTTATGAACATGAACATAAATATTTATATAATAATTAATGAATACAATCTTTGCAAACCGTGGCTATAATGTTCATGATTGATTCGAGTGAATCAAACCGATTTTGCTTCAATTGTGTTCTTGTATAATCCTATGAGAATATAGCAATTGAACAACTCTTTAACTAGTTTCATTTGAGTCATTTGAACTAGTTATGGTTAAGATGAATAAGGTTGATATGAGAGTAATCATATGGCTAACCTCGGTTAACTATTTGTGAACCAACATGGTGTACACGTTTGGGTACGGTTACATAAACCTAAATGAGTGTACATTTCATTTGTGTGTAACAAGATAAGTTTGATCTAACGTTTGAAAGATATTAGCATGGTTGAATCAGGTTTTTCATCTAACAGTGAATATTGAATGCTTTGTTACCAAGGTAACTTGGATTGCAAACCCTGATTTTAAAACTATATAAAGGAGAACTCTAGTAACTGGGAAAACTAATCCCCACACATCATTTGTGTTACTAGTTGGATAAACTAGAGTCGATTCTCCTTTAACCTTAGGTTTCTATTGAGACCATGTAGGTTAACGACTTGAAAGACTTCATTGGGATTGTGAAGCCAGATCCAACTATTTTCTTTGTAGTTGCGTGTTCTGATCTTGCCCAATTCTATCGTATTGAGTATAATTGAAATAATTGACTCGAGAATAATTTCTCCGATAGGCAAGATGAAAGTAATCACAAACATCTTCGTCTCGTCGTTTTTGATTCCACAATATCTTGTTTCGCTAGTCGATTAAGATTATTGTGAGGTGATTGATAATACTAGGTTGTTCTTCGAGAATATAAGTCCGGTTTATCAATTGGTTCCTGTTCACCTTGATTTATCAAAAGACAGAACAAAAACTCTTGGATATTTCTTAGGAGACATATTTATTTCAATCTATAGACTTTTTTGTGTGGGACAGATTTGTTTATCAAGTCTTCGACTTTGGGTCGTAGTAACTCTTGGTTGTGGGTGAGATCAACTAGGGGAATCAAGTGCGTAGTATCCTGCTGGGATCTGAGACGTGAGGAACGCAATTGTACCTTGAATCAGTGTGAGATTGATTAGGGTTCAAATACAATCCAATCCTAAGTTAATTGGTAGTAGGCTAGAGTCTGTAGCGGCTTAATACAGTGTGGTGTTCGAACTGGACTAGGTCCCAGGGTTTTTCTGCATGTGCGATTTTCCTCGTTAACAAAATTCTGGTGTCTGTGTTATTTCTTTTCCGCATTATATTTTGTTACATAATTGAAATATCACATGTTGTGCGTTAAGTTCAATCAATTAGAATATCCGACCTTGGGTTGTTGATTGAAATTGATTGACACTTTAACATTGGTATTTGGTAGCGTTCAAGTTACTCCTCTTATATTCAATCGGGCTCGCAGATTTCTATTTGCTGATTGCGGATTGAATTAAGAGTTAGAGATATTAAACTCTTTGATATACTTTTATCTAGATTGAGTCTGACTGTCTAGTTGATTCTCTAGAAAGTATATTGGAGTAAGTCCTCTCAGATCGCCAAACGAATTGTTGGGTGTGGTTGTTAGACCCCCGCATTTTCAATTGGTATCAGAGCAGGCAAACACATTAAAGACCTTATAAGTCTGTGTTTGTAGCGATCTGATATGGACAGAAGTGCTATCTCTATAAACGTACCACCAGTCTTCGATGGCTCAAATTACTTGTGGTGGAAAATTGCTATGTGTGCCTTTCTTCAAGCATGTGATTTTCAATCATGGGTTTATGTAGTTAATGGCTATGATGCTCCCGTTGTGGCAATAAGAAATGTGACCGTTCCAAAGGATATTGGTGCATATGACGTTGCCGAGATACTTGTTGCAAAGTAAAAATCTGACGGTTTGAATGCCATCATACATGCCATTACCCCAGATCTTCAGCACCATGTGACTACGTGCACTCGGTCTAAAGATGCTTGGGATATCTTAGAAGCCGTATTTGAAGGGAATACCAGTGAAAAGGAAGATAGGCTTCAAAACCTGAATTCTGATTGGGAAAACCTTCGTATGGAAGATGAAGATTCATTTGATGAGTTTAATCACAAAGTTTCTAAAATTGTTAATGCATCCTTTGCATTGGGTAAGACTACTCCTGAAAAGGACATTGTGATGAAAATTCTCAAATCGCTGCCATCAAGATACGATTCTAAGAAGCATGCCATCGTTGAAGGAAATAACATGGATACTCTTTCCAGAAGTACCCTTGTGGGAAAGATTAAAACTCTTGATCTTGATCAGAATACGGTCGAGAACTTCGCGTTCAACGCGTGACCATTACAAGTGAAGCTTCTAACTTGTCATGGGTTGATGAATGTTGTTCTAATCACGTCGATCCTAATAGATCTCTGATTACACAAAAGATAAAGGATATGGTAAAGCAAAGCAAAAGATCCGAGAGATTATCTTCTATCCCCATTGCTTCTGATGATTCAAGTCAAGATAAAATATCTCAGTGCTTTAACATCTTACATACTGTAGAAGTATGTACGGAAGTTTCAACCTTCTCGGCAGAAGTTCCATGTAACTCAAATTCCAGTTCTGAATGCGAGTCTGAGATCCTAGAATTTCTGGACAAGTATGAAGAAATTCACTAGGAAAATATTCAACTAAAAGAATTGTTGAATAAACTTGAATCATCACTACAGGTGAAAACTCTTGAGATTGACTGTCTTAATGATGAATTCACCAGAACCCTATGTCTAAAATAAAAAGAGATAAATTCCCTCAAGTGTGACCTGCAAAGGTTGTCAGGAAGCTCAGACAAAATTTCAGCAATGTTATTTGGTCAAAAGGCTTTTGGAAACACAGAAGGTTTACGGTTCAAAACTAAGACGGGGAGCACAACGAAATCTTTTGTTCCAGCCGGTTTTGGAGCAATCGATCCTGTGTGTTGTGATAAACATGAGACATCTCTACAAAGCAAATCTTCTTTGCTTTGCTCCTTTTGTGGAAGTACAAGTCATGTCCAGAGTAAGTTTTGGAGGTTCAAGAGGAACAACAAAAGAATTACCAAACTTCAAAATGACATGCAAAGATGAATCTAATCCAGGAGAAGCAATCGACGCACGGGTACAAGAAGAAGTCCAAGAGATTCAAAGCCAGACGAGGTAAGTCTGTTTATTCAACAAACCTTGAAATGTCACCTTGTGACACAAGAAGTGAACATTATGTTCACTCCATCTAGAATACATAGCACAGTTTGGATAACTTTTCCTATGTAAGTGGTGGTCCGGATTTGTCCTTGGCAAAGATAAATCTATGGATCTGGTTGATCTATGTAATTAATACCGTTGAAACTGGGCATCAAAAGTCAGGTCCGAGGTATTTCATATTCCTTCTCCGAAAAAACGCTATTCAGTTCTTCGATGCAATTTTTCTCTCTTTATCTTTACGCAATTTTTCTATCTCTCTCCTTACCCCTTTTAAGTGAAACGGTCGTGAAGGAGCGATGCGGTTTACACTAAACAAATCTTATATTTGCATATTCAGTTTTAGTTTAAGAATCTAAATTTTGCTTACGTTTTTTCTTTTCTTTTTTGAGTTTTCTTTGTATTCTTTTAGATATAAAGAAGCCATTTTCAATCCTTAATGGTTTAAATATGATTCTATTCAAATTCCATTATATCGACTTTGGTATTATCTTCACAGCAATCGTTGTTTGGTCTATGAATTTCAACGACCTCTCAAAATTCACTGGATAAAATAATAAAAGATCAAAAGGTTTGAATCTCCAAATTTGGTTTGATTTGTTGGCTTTTTATTAGGTTGTCGTTAATAATAGAACCAACTTGGTCTTGATGGGGTTGTCTTTTGCATATTTTCACAACAACAAATCATGGAGAGATACATAGAACTATCTAGGGCTTAATTAGCAGTTTATAATTTCTTGATAGAAGCAACCACAAATTAGGTTCACTTCTTTTATAGCTTGAATTCATCCATGCATGTCTTTTAATTTCAATCTCAGTAGTTCTTTCTTCAACTCATGTCCTGTAGATGTGGACAATCCTACAACTACACCCAAAGAATCACAAACACACACATATTGAAGTAAACAAGCTAGAGATGCACAAGAACACAAGATATACGTGGTTCGGTATGATTACCTACATCCACGGGGGTAAAGGGATGATTTTGTTACTCGACTCAAGGTTACAAAAGATGTATCTCACTAACAAGTGCTCAATTCTCACTCTCAATCTCTTGGTGTTCTCTCCTCTCTCACTGATTACTTCGTCCTTAGCTCTCTACATGGCTCTCTATTTATATCTACAAGTGATGATACATCCAAGTTACTGTGTGTATCGTGGTACATCTTTCTTGATATCCTTCTCGGGTGATGGATAATGTCTTTTCCGAGATGATGGGCCGAGCCTAGTAGTGAGTATAAAACACAGTTTGGCTAAGTTAGCCTGTGTAAGTGGTGGTCTAGATTTGTCCTCATAAGAGATAAATCTGCGGCTGTGGTTGTCCAGACCACACCCATTTTCTGCACGTTTGCATAAGGTTTTAGGGGGGGGAATGAGTGATCGTGGTCCGTGGATGCTCAATCGTTTTCTACATGTACCAAAAATCTTCTTCCCCAGAATTCTTCGTCTTCCTGCCTTACGTCATGAAACATGGAACACGCAGGTTCCAATTTTGAGCTTTGGCTTAGTTCTCGATCAGGATTGCAGAACTCAAATTAGTTCTTAGATCAACCGGTACTGCAAAACTAAAATTACGGGTATGATTTTGCCAGTCTTTGTTTCCTGATTCCAGGAAATTTCGATTTTTTTTTTCTTTATTTGTATTTAAATTCGATTTGGATTCATTATTTGTAAGTCATTTGATTCATTCTTGATTTAAAATTTGATTAGATTTGATTTTTGGTTTAGTTCTCGGATCAATCAGGGTTGCAAAACTCAAATTACGGGTATGATTTTTCCAGTCTTGGTTCTCTGATTCCCCGAAAATTCGAATTTTGGTTCATTATTTGTATTCAAATTTTGGTTGTGGTTGATCCCCTAAAACACAGTCTCATTAATCTACCGAGTAAATGAAATTTTTATTTATTATCGCATGTCGTTTCTCTTCTTGCTGATAATTTTCACTTTTCATATTGCAGAGATAAACAAGATCTCAGAGAAAACCAAAAAGAAGATTTATCCTTATCTTTAACTCGTCGCAGGCCCACAGTGGCAAGTATAATAAAACCCTAATCTCTCCTTCACTACCTCATTAACCATGAGCCCTAATATCTTTTTATGTTTTGTTTTCTAATCAGAGAAGAGCCGTCATGAAATTCAAAGTAGCTCTTCCAAGGCAAAACCCAGAGTCAGTAGATTTATATTGCTTCTTACCTATTTTATCCTTCATGGTGTTGTTTTTCTGCTGGATTTGTTTTTTATTTGGTTTTCACAGGGGAGGATTGAAAAAAGGATTCAATTTGGCGAAAAATCCTGGAAATCGATGTACCAAATCTACCAGTAGTTCCTGAGACATCTACTATTGTAATTGATTGAGTTTAAAACAAAAAAATGCCACGGAGAATTTGGATACTCCTATAATTTAAAACTATTTGTTTCGCATTTGGATAGTATTGAGGGGCTTACTTAAAGTAAGATTGATCGATGGAGTAGAAGGAAACTTTTTTCTTGAGCTTTCATGGTTATGTTAGAACTAATCAGAGGGGATATTACTAGGTTTTGCGTATGAGCATTTTTATGTAAAACTAATTGAACACTTGAATTCAAATTATTTATGTATGTTGTATCTGTTGAATGTTTCTCCCTGAAAATTAACTACAATTCATTGTGTTTTGTAAATCCAGATGTTGTGCGGGTGTTGAGGTGCCTGAATGTGCAAGCTATGAAGAGACATAATAGAAAAGTATTGTACACGACACTTGATAATCATGAGCCTAAGGTACATCTGACCCGTAATTCATTGAATAGTATCTAACCGATGGAAAAGCAATATGTTTGACCAAAATGGTGAATACACATTTTCTTAATGATAGTCGGCTAAAGATACGATTCAGATCAACTGTAACCTGAAATCATTTTGGAGGTGGCCAAGAAGCAGTGGTTGTAGCACCCCCAAAGCTAGCAGCTGACTAATCTAAGAGATTAACTACATAAAGAGACACTAACGATCTAAAACATCTAATTAAACATTAAGAAAGAAGTTCTAAACAAAGATTAACCCGAATCTAAACCCTCTCTGAAATAAATACAAGAACTCCTCTCAAATAATACATATTTTATAGTGAGTTGGTTTACAAATAGAATATAAACACAAAATAAACATAGCGGAAGCTAACAACTAACGAAACCAACTCCTCGAAGCTTTCAACGTTGTGTACACATCTCGATCTGTCTCTGAAACTGAAAGTGGGAATGGGTGAGCACATCATCCCGAAGGGTGCCCAGTAGAAATAACAACTAACTTTCAAGTAATCACTAGAATGATTTAAAGACAATACAGGTTTTGTAGAAAACCGATAAATCAAGGAAAAACAGATAAAACATATTAAAATAATAAGTTCTACCAACCATTAAACCGGCACACATTCATAACATAAATAATAGTTGAGCGACGTATTCCTTCGGAGTAGCAAGGCATGACTGTTGCAGATTCTTCAATGATCATTAAAGCACCCATAAGGTTTCCGTCCTCAAGTCATAAGCGATGTGTACCTTACCAGTACCTTATTCTACGTGCACCCTACATAGCAAGTATCCAAAGAGATCTAATGGTAACAACATTATATCCGATCGAAGTGCTTACACAATGGAGAGCCCCCTTTACCATCCCCGCGTAAATCCAACAATCTTATATAAGATTTTCAACATCATTCTCTCTAAACACCAAAACAGAATATAATAACTTTTGAAAGTAATTTAAAAGAATAATAAACATCCATGTATGAGACATGCGTTGCCCCCGTACAAAAATAGGGAAAATATAATGGCCAAATTAAAACCAGACCTATATAATATTCAACCCAACGAGGCCTATCTAGGTTTGTTTAAATTAGGTATAACATTTGGGGGCACACATCTCACACCAATCAAAAGGAAACCTTCTCCCTTTCATGCTAACAAATAATAAGGAATGTAACCGCTTTCCAGTCAATGAAAAGAATCACATTTTGAAAAATAAGTAAATACTCCCAAAACACAGATATTAGTTGTTTCTAAAGATCCAAGCCCATCCCAAAATGTAAAACAAAACTAGTTTGTATTACACACATATAATACATGCATACACTATCATATAGTAATAAAGATATGCATGGATTTCACAAAATATAGATTTATAAACAATAATGAATACAAGAGCGTTCGTTATCGATTCCCACCTCTTTTGATGACAAGCCTCGCATACCTTGAGATCCATAATCCACTGGTTCATTCTTTAGATCGATCGTTGTTAATAAATATTACTGTTAATCACACAAGCACTCTAAAGATTATCCAAAAGGCTCATAACATAATCTCATACAATTCTTTAGTTATATGCTAAGTGAACTATCTAATGGTTCTAAGCTCAATTATGGTTCCACACATTCCCATTATATAACTTTAGCACATCTAAAGGTTTACTAATTCAATTAGGTTGGTTCTATAGTCCTTTCAATATGTCTTAAGAATATCTACAACTTTGTAGAAGAAGTCGAATGCTAATTCAGACCACAAGTGGTCCAATCTGTCAAAATAGGGAAACTAACCCTAAGTCCAAAACACCAAACCGGTCCATTAAGCTAAGGCCCGGTCCAACAGGGTCAACTAACGACCACTAACAGACAAATGGTCAACTAAAAGTCAACGTCCAAGGTCAGGTCAAGGTCCCGTCAAAGGTCAAGTCAAACATTCAAGGTTAGGTCTAGTTTAGGCTCTCTGAGCCGGTTCTAAGTCAAAGCGATTCAACTCAGTTATACATATGAGTCAGGTAAGTCAGCTAGACTGACTGGGATGACTAAGAGACAACAATTAAAGATACAGAAACTTATAAAATCAATACCATAAACACAAATTCTAAAAGATCAATTCTAGCAAACACAACTTCTTAGTTCTAACTCATATCAACTCTAACTACAATCTTGATTACATATTCATTCCATTCTCATTTGCAAACACTACAGTTCCAATAACTTCAACACCAATACACCTCTGTAGTAACAATTAGAACCACCCCCTGAACATTCACACCTTCATTGTAATCCCATTCATTCTAACTCATTTCATTCATCACAATTTCTATACACAACACTTGCAAACTCAATGCACAGACAACTCCATCACCACCGCAATACTCATTCCTTCTACAATAACATTACAACAATCCTCGTAACACTAGTTCCTCTTATATAAAATCTATCAGCTTCACCAACCACCACCACAGTGACTATAACCTATGCCTTCATAACTGATCTCCATTTGTATTCAAAGTAACCTCCATGTCTTAAAATAACCTAACATTCATCTACTTCTCAATCCATTGCAGACAATAACAACATCATCTCCAACACTTCATTCATAATCTTCTCAACTTTAATTCAGCTTCCACAATCAAAAATCACCCCAACTTCAGTTATTTGAGTTAGCCACCCATGTCTCTGATTCCAGTACTAGTTAGCAGAGACACCACTTTACAAACTATAACCTCTTCCATGTCTTGCATACAATCTGCCATAATTGTACATCTAAACTGCAACACCATCTTCAATATAGGTATTCTATAACATCCATCTGCATCAACCCAACATCTACTTCTTTAGCTGTATCCATAGTAATCCTTCTTCTTGCTCTAAACTTCATCAACAATAGTTCCCTAAAACCCAATTCTTCCTTCACAGACCCATTCAGTTGATTTCCAATTAAAACTCAAACCCTGATTTACAAAATCCCTAATTCTTAATTTGAACTGCCCAGAACTAAAATTAAACCTTATATGAACATCTCTACTTCAAATCAAAATAAACCCATGTAATAATTCAATCGAATAAAAACAATTTCATAAAGAAATATCAAAACAGAAAACCCTAATTAAATCTCTGATTTACCTTTTCCTATTCGATTCATCATCAGAACATCATCACTTTGACAACCCAATAATAACCCCTTGATTCTTCATCCATCAACGATAGTAAATCATCATTAATTGTACAAAATCCTAACCTCAGAAACCCTAACTTCGATTTAACATCAATATTGTAGTTGCAGGAAATCCCACAACACACCCCTTATAATATTTTCGAGATCTAAATCTATTTCATAATCAAAATAAAGATTAAAGTGCTAAAATTATAAAATGGACACAAGGATTTTTTACATGGTTCGATCAATGTGATCTACATCCATGGTTCTTCACTATGATTGTTGAGGTTACATTAATATTACATTTAGAATCTCCATTAATGGATATTTGATAGAGCTCCAGATCTAGTTTTGGGGAAGAAGATAATAAAGAAAATAAAGTCTCTCTCTCCTAATTGTGTATCTTTTCTCTCTTACCAAAATTGTGTCCATCCCCTTTCTCTCTCCTGCTCTCCTCCTTATATAGGTGTTTAAATAGTGGATGACAACTCACATACAACTCATATTCTCGCAAGCTCTCTGATAATTTCGCAGGCTCTTGCTACCTTCTCGCGATCTATGGAAAATAATGAATCTCGCACACTAACGAATGTTGTGCGATATTTGGATCCTACATCTTGCCTCTTTTTCCTTGAATATTGCTTGAAGAGCGATCTTTAAGGAAAAATACGTTTTTGTAGTAATCTTTGATCTTTGTTGATGAAGGAACGAGCGAAAGAATACTGGACTTGAAAAGTACGTACTTGCCTCTATTCTTTTGCGAAGTTTCGAAGCTTTGAGAAGTAATTAGAAGTACTCAATCCTCGAAATATAAGAAGTATCTGTCTTTGAATGATAGTAATAAGTATTGCCTCTATTCATGCGAAATTATTACTCTATTTTTGGTGAGGATTCTTGTCCACTTTGGAAATGATTCTTGCCGAGAAGATAAAGAATATAAAATGTTTTTTCTTGGTAATCCATAGTTGCCTCTGTTCTTTATCTACGAGGGCATAATCGTTGAGAAAATGCTGAATGAGCGAGTTATTTCTTCATTCTTATCTTGCCCCTGTATCTTGTTTTGTGCTCATGCGATAGTATAATCTCTTCGAGTTGCTTTTAATTTTGCGAAATAATTGTGCGAAATAACCACATTTTGCAAAATAATCACATTCTGAGGAATTCTGACTCATTCTACGAAATTATGAATACTTCTGCGAAATTATGAATACCTCTGCGAAATTCTGAATAATACTCCTGAGAGATTCTAAATAATACTGCTGAGATTCTGAATAACACTCCTGAGAGATTCTAAATAATACTGCTGAGAGATTCTGAATAACACTCCTGAGAGATTCTAAATCGTCTTCTTGAGAGTTTCGAATAATACTTGAGAGATTCGAATAACACTTAGAGAGATTTTGAATAATACTAAAGGAGATTCTAAATAATACTGCTGAGAGATTCTGAATAATATTTCTTTGTTATTTTCGCTGTCTCAGACTCATTTCCATGTATATATTCGCAAACTTATTTGTTTAAATATAATCATTTTCGCAAGCTTATTTGCTTACTCATTTTCTTATGTGGTCTTATTTCCTAGTTAAAGGTTTTACTGTGCCATCTCTTGTCATTGCGACAAAATCGCAGGACGTCTTTGCACTTGCATGCAAAAACCCATTGATCTTTCCTTAACTTTATCTTTGAAATTTTTGTTGCGACAATATGACAGGCCTAAAAATTCTCGCGAAAATAAAGCCCCATGACATTGTCGTCTTGCGATTTTAAATCGCGGGGACGTCCTTACATTTTCATGTCTTGACCCATTGATCTCGTCTTATCTTTATTTTTTGTATTATTGCTTCTTCAGGATTGTCGCACAAATATGACAAGCCTAAATTTCCTTGCGAAAATAAAGCCTCATGACATTTGCGTCTTAAGACACTTATCAGCTCCCTAATGGAGGGTGCCGCCCTTATCTTCCCCCTGGTTGCCCCTTCAAGGAGGCGTACTTCTGCCATACAAGGCTAGCTCCCCCCATCCGGTCTTAACAACAACCAGTTGTTTTCGCAGCCTTTTATCCCTTTTGCCTATAGGGCTTATGGTTACGAGACTGCACCCTAAGTGGAGTTTTCTTGGGCCGAGTGCGGATACTGTAGAGACTTGCCAAGAATGGCCGAGACACTTCAAATGCCCCAGGCACTCTTGGCTCAACCGTGTACCTCGGCGCCTTGGTCATATGCTGACTCCTTAGAAGAGACCCTCGGTCGTTCAACCTAAGTCATAAGCTTAGATTGAAAATCCAAGGTACCTCTCCTGGATGGGCTTTATTGACCCCAATTCTACATGACTCAGGTTCCAGGGGCGGTGTAACCTTTTCCCTGAGCCATGTTAACAGGTTCCCCCTTTTATGACGTACTTTAGGTCTTATATTTGCCTCTTGCGAAATTTTGATTTCGCGAACTAGGGTGTACGCCATAGCAGGTTCGCCCCTTTCTTTGTCATTAATCTCTGCGAAATTTTATTCGCGTTACTTTTTGCATATTTCATTTCTGTCATTTCTTTTATTCATTCTTTGCGAAATAATCATCAACTCTCTTCTTTGCAAAAAGACGGGAAAAATTCGCGAGAAGTGGGATTTGAACCTGCGTCCTCAGACTCATTGTTTTCGCCTCTGACCAACTTTCCTGGCTCTTGTTTGTGAAAGAATGTGACCATGTTGTTCTTTAATGTGATCTTTGGCTCTAGCATTTCGAGTAAAAATATGCAAAAAGTCTGCGAAAGTTGGGATTCGATCCTGCGAACACGAACGCATACTCTGCTGACTTCACCATATGTGCCAACTTCTGTTTTTGATAAAGTTGGTGAAGTTGCCTTCTTATTCTTTTCTTCTCTTACGAAGTTGTCTTTTGTGAAGTTGGATAAAACATGTAAAAATATGGTTGAGTAGAGAATCGATCTCGCAGCATCAAACTCCTTCTCTTCGTTGTTGACCATCTATATTGGCTTCTGATTGCGAAAGAAAGCCATACTACCGTTATCTTATTACTATCTTCTCTTTAGGCAACTTTAGAAAAAATGTGAAAAAAAAAATATATATTGATGCGGTGAGACTCGATCTTGCGACATCAAGCTTCTTCTTTTCGTTCGTGACCATCTGTGCGGACTTCAACTTGTGAAAGAATGGCGAGATTCGCATGACTTATTCTTTATAGTCGTCCTTTGTATAAGCGTTCTCTTACTCCCACGTTCTTCTGAGTTTCCAAAGGTACATGAATTCATTTGAGAAAGTATCTTAGTTTCGCATAGATAGCGCATTTGCTGAGAATCTTTGTACTCATGACTATTAATGTGGATCCCAATCTGATCTTCGCTTTAGATCTCCTTCCTTTCTTCCTTTCACTTTTGCTTGTTTACGGCAGAAAGTTCCTTGTTTCCATATGACGATAAAATAAGAACAATTATTCCATCTTCTTTGCGAGTTGAATTATTATAGGTAATCTAAAAAAATAGATCGGCTAAGGTAACTGTTTTCTGCGAATGATGTAGCTTGCGAGTTGAACTAATGCTACTACTTGATAAGTTGGTGTGAAATCTCGCTGCTTCCATGAATGATTTTTGATGTACGTTAAACTTCTTTCTTTGGTTGCTGACTTCGAAAATACTTCTTCCTTAGTTGCCTCATCATCTCTTCATTTTTCGTATTTCTTCAGCAGATGGTAGGCGATCAAGTAAGCATCTTTACTTTATCTTTGTGGATGATCCTCTGGCTTTGACTGAGATGTTGATTTTTTAGTTCTTTTTTGCAAGTTATCGTGACTTCGCAGAAATTATTGTACGGGTTGACTCCTTCCGCAAGCTTTCCTTTTTTACGAGATTGTTAGGTTGCTGGAGTTGTTTGACAAAGTGAGCTTCTTTTATATCCCTTCTTCTCTAATTGATTATCGATCCTTAATAAATTTTATCCATACATGTAGTTTCTTTTGCTTGGTTTTTGCTCTTCAAGCTTTAATCTTCACATGTTATTGTTGCCGGATGAGTTTGTCTTCACCTAAGCTGATGTTGTTAATCGAGCAATGAATTTATTTTCTCCTGTGCGATGATATCGCAAGTTCACTGCTAGTTTTGAGAAGCCTTTCAATCGCTTTATGATTTCTTTTGGATTTCCTTTGTCACCAACAAATCACCTACCAACTATTCTTGTTGCTCGTTGTTTATCTTGTTACTCGTTGTTTATCTTGAACTCCAACTGCCTGCATGATCTTTTGAAGTATCTCACCTCGGAATTTTATCACAGATCTGTTAGCCTTGAATTCTTACATTTGTCTTCTTTCGCAATCACATAAACTTCCCACTTCGCAATGACCTCCTACTTTGCATATGTTGATTCCTCTAAATGTTTCGTAGAAATTATTTCCACCGTACACTTCGCTTACTTCATATTACATTTTTCTCAAGTTATTTCCTCCTAATATTTCGCATACGATATTGACAAGGAAGATTTGATCATTGTGTCTTATTCCTTCTTTTGCTTTTAGATGCCTTACTTCGCTGAAATAATGCCTTCGTTGAGTTTCTTCTGATTCTATCTAAGCTTATTCGCTGACGATCCCTTAGTAAAATATTGGGAATATGACAAGCTTCATAATACCCTGCGAACGGCGGAGAAAATTCACTTGGCCAGCGAGATTTAATCCTCCTTTGTTAATTAACACAGACGAAGGCATGGTATTCGTTGGTCTCTGTCACTGTACAATAAGCAATCAAGGGAGAAATTAGATCTGCGAACATCAGTAACCCACGTTTTCAAGATCGAATAAATTAATTTGGAAGGCACTATTCTGACTATTTTAAGGTTTTCACTGTATAACAAGCACATTTGTTAGTCACAAATCCATAACTAAAACTTGTTTTGATTAGGTTTTCGAAATGAGATCTGATCTTTGCCATAAACAATTAACGTTTATGAGAAAGTTTTTTCTAAATTTTCTTTAAATATATATATAGATTTGAAGGCGAATAGTAATAAGAAAAGGAATGATTTAAGAAAGAGGATTTGTCTTTTGTTGATATTAATCCGTCTGACTTCATCTTCACTGCTTCTTTTTCAACTTTGATTTTGTCCTTCATATCTCGTCCTCTTTATTTTCTGGAGCTTCACGTGATAAATCTTCATGTAAATTCTCAAATTTTTTGCATTGGAACTCTTTTGATCGAAATCCGTGGATGTTGTTTTGAACCAGCAAATTAGAGATAGAATAAATCCTTCATCCCTGTTTCTAGCACCAAATGTAGTTGCAGGAAATCCCACAACACACCCCTTATAATATTTTCTAGATCTAAATCTATTTCATAATCAAAATAAAGATTAAAGTGCTAAAATTATAAAATGGACACAAGGATTTTTTACATGGTTCGATCAATGTGATCTACATCCATGGTTCTTCACTATGATTGTTGAGGTTACATTAATATTACATTTAGAATCTCCATTAATGGATATTTGATAGAGCTCCAGATCTAGTTTTGGGGAAGAAGATAATAAAGAAAATAAAGTCTCTCTCTCCTAATTGTGTATCTTTTCTCTTTTACCAAAATTGTGTCCATCCCCTTTGTCTCTCCCGCTCTTCTCCTTATATAGGTGTTTACATAGTGGATGACAACTCACATACAGATCATATTCTCGCAAGCTCTTTGATAATTTCGGAGGCTCTTGCTACCTTCTGCGAGCTATGGAAAATAATGAATTTCGCACACTAACGAATGTTGTGCGATATTTGGATCCTACATCTATAATAGTAGAAAGAAAATCTATAATTTCTACATCTAGAAAGAAGGCAACTACAAGAGTTTTGAGGAGAGAGAAAATCTATAATAGTAGTTGTATTCTTGATTTCATTCTCCTTCTTGTAAAATTCCAAAACTCAATTAATAAAAGTGTGATTGTTGATCTTAAAGATGTGTTGATTATTATGAATTCTTGTGAGGGATGTATTGTAGGATTTCCTGCAACTACAAATATCACTTTCTTCTTCTCCTGGAACTCGAACAGCCTCAGTTCTAACCTCATCATCTTCGATTCATCAAGCTACCTAACTATCTATGAATTATCACACGAATACAAACTCAATTCTTCGAATTGAGATCGACAGGAAAGGGAAGATGAAGAAAAGAAGAGAAGAAGAAAGAATAAGAAAACAGAAGAATGAATTTCTCTCTATCGGCTTGCTGAAGATAAGGCCAACCAAATTACTAAAGGCACCAGTCCAAACGATAAGGGCTGCCAGGCGGTTTAAAGCAAAATGATTAATTTGCCCTTCAAACAAATCTGATGATATCTTCTTCGTCAGGTATCCGAATGACACGTTCGAGTAGTCTACTTCGCATAAATTTTCGAGATCTATCTAGTGATACTAGTTTCATATCTAAATTGTGGTTAGATTAATTTCTATTAATTTAAATCTATATTATCTAATTGAGTCATTAGCGGCTTAGTCGTCTCTTGACTAGTCTAATAGCGTTGACGAGCTTGAGGGTCCTTACAGTGGTCTTCCACAATATTAAAACTAATTTTGTGCCTGCATTAGAAATAATCTACAAGAATAATGGTTTCATGTTGCATGCTTGCTTGATTCTTCTGAATTCGGAAGAAATGTTGCGTCTTTTCTTACCTGATAATTCTTTGAATTTTTTTTTAACTTATCTTTTCCTGTGGAACCTTCATAGCGATCCTATGTATACATATTTAACCTCAATGCCTGGAAATTATAGTGTCAGATACAGCCTAGGAGCACTTTTCCTTGCATCAAAGAGCATCTGTTGACTTATTTGTTTATATTCTCACTCTGGAGTTGAGCATTGTAGGATATGGGTAAACTTATTTAGTTCATTTATTAAACTGTAATCTTGGTGTTTCAGGGAGCAATTCCTCAAATCTTAGAGAATACAAAGGAGGATTTTTTTTGAAAATACTATTAGCTTGCTTCGTCAAGCTAGCTCTTGATATTTGCGCTGAGGAAATAAATTGCATTACTCTTCTCCAAAAACCAGAAGGATCCATGTTTGTCATGGTAAAGCTGGATACTTCACTTTTTGAAGACATTTATGATGATATGGACTTCTGTATTAAGCTGGCGAGAGAGGAAAAAGTCATTATTCTCCCAGGTGTGTCTTTGCTAAACGTCATTATTCGATGCTTAAACAACTTCATCCCAATCACCTAATTCCGTCTAGGAACCAGTTGAGTCCAATGACAAGATTATTTTTCTTATTAGCACTTGGAATTTGTTGCGGGAATTGTTCTGGGTCTCAAAAATTGGCTCAGGATAACCTTTTCCATTGATCTCCCTTCTCTTAAAGACGCTATAAAGAGGATGAAGTCGTTTTGTCAGAGGCATGCCAAGCCACAGTAAGTACACATAACAATCGCGTAACATAGACTCCTTTTACGCAATTCTGAACTAACCTTCCTCGATTGGATAGATTTTTAGATATATGATCCACTCCCTACTGTCTTCTCTTGCGTATTTTGTTACTCCCATTGCTAAATGATATCACCTATACAAATTATATGATACTATTGTGATTTTGAATGAATCAATGGTTTCAGTGTGGTCTAACCTTCGCAATCTGGTCCTTCTAGGAACTTGAAATTGGATCAACGCCTTACAAGTGAAGGATATCATATTTAAGGTCTGGGTTAGCGACCTTAGTCTCGCATAATTACATTGAAAAGTTGGGAGAAACGCAAATCTCATATGTACTTTTTTTCTTTTCACTGCAGTAAGTTTTCTTCCGTTTCAACCTCATGATTACATTGGAAGCATGTAAACTCTCATATCGACGATTATCTTTTCAACACGCAAATTCACGTTGTCCTCCACTAATGCCACCATGATTTTTATTTTATCACATATACCGGAGGTTGCGGAAATGCGGATCAGACAATGGGTTCATAGACAATTTATTCTAAGAGTTTTAATATGTTTAAATGGGTTTATCTAACACCAAATTTTGACCACAGGTCCATGGAAGTTACGTCACGGCGATAAACAATACTATATTTGTAGAAAGAATATGCACCTGCACACGCTATGCCAACCGAAAATATAAACACCCATTTGAACTACTGGCAAAATAGGAGCCCATATAACAGGTAAATGTTTCCTTCATAAAATGGGACCAAAACATAGTTCTTGCCAAGTTTCATATGCAAATATCGCTGAATTTTGATGTTGTGTGCGTCTCTGCAGGATCTTAAGATTTTCATGTACAAGGGACACTTGCTAAACTCATTATTGACAATGATCGGTATCATCCTGCCTGCAAGGAATGCAATACAAAAGTGGTGGTGATGAAGTGGACAGTTGGGGCTATAATTGTGAGGTGAAAGTAAATTCACCATTCCTAAGCTCACTTGGTAAGACCTAAATCTGTTTTACTTTCGACTATGTTAACATATACCAGTTACTCCTTATTAGTGCAGGTTCCAAAAGAATTATAGCCTTTATATAGTTACCTATTGCACTTCGAAGTAGGGGACTCTACCTGTATGTAGTTGCAGGAAATCCTACACTACACCCCTCACAATAATCCACACAACTAAGACATTTGAAGATGAATAACAATGATTTTATTGATTAATTCCTTGAATACTTACAAGATAAAATAGAAAAGAGCTAAAGAAATTACAATCACCACAAACTTTCTCTCTCTAATGACTT